>APFE031751693.1:15563-62943 GCA_000404065.3 Pinus taeda
GTCTGGTTGCATTTGCAAAAGGAACGCCTTACCGGAGCCTATCGGAAACTCAGACCACTCCGATATGGCCCTTACACCATTACCAAGGCTGTGGGAGACAATGCATTTGAGCTCAGCATTCCCCCATTCCTTGGCTTGCACCCGGTGTTCAATATCGACTGCCTTCGGCCATACTTTCCGCCATTACTAGACACCTCCAACATTGCAGAACAACTCACACCCAAAGAATTAAATCCAGCTTGCATGGAACAAGCTGCAACTGATCGGATCATGGACACACAGATCAAGCACACTCGCCAGCAGAATATCCAACTGTATCGAGTTGTGAAAGCAGGACAACTCCTTCACCAGGGCAAGTGGCTCACCAGGGACCAAGTGCAGCAGAAGTTCTCTCATCTCATGGAGGAACTCAACACAATGGGGACCATTGCTTCCTAAGGGGGGAGGAATGATCTAGGTGGATATTGGTGTCCACCCGCTAATTCCACTTAGATCCCCTCTAGTGCTTCTTTTAGTTTTTTCAGTTTCCTTAATTATAGCACAGTTTACTATTTTTAGCAGTTTTTTGGGTCCTAAACTTCTGGAGCCGTTTTGAGGCCCTAAACGACGTTTTTTGGGAAATCTACCGCAACAAATTTTCTATTTAAAAATTGTCTTTTTCGTCGTAGTCCTTGGAGAGATCTTTCCAACGGGCTATCATGCACATCAAACAGAGATAATACGACCAATTCGCGACCCCGAGAAGTTGATGTACCAGCTTACCCAAAAAACGGGGCCCACAATTTGGCGTTTCATCTTCTAGGGTCAGGTTTTGGAATTTGAAGGGTTTTCCATTGTTTCTCAACAATAAATAGGCCTTCGAGCCTCATTGTAATACAGTTCAGAGGCATGTAGCCACACATCTCTTCTCAGAGATAAGCTGCCATCGCCCTAGCTAGTTTATTTCCATTTCGGGTTGTAAGCATATTTCAATATTTTCCATTAATGAAATGAAGTATTATTTCCACTGCATCTTTGTGTATATGGTTATCTCTGTAATTTGTGGCGTTCCTGTTTAAGTCTGGATCATTATACCTCGAATTATCTAACAATGCCCAATCGCCTTCCTGAAATTGCTTCTCCTTGATATTTTTATCATGCCAAATCTTCCTCTGAAGTTTAACTACCTTTGTATGTAGGAGGGCTTGCATTCTGAATTCATCCAAACCACTCAATTGGAACAATCTCTCTTTCTGTTCACTACTGAGATCCAAATCTAGTTGGGTTTCCATCCTTAATGTGTTATATTCAAATTCAATGGACAACAAGGCCTTTTTCCCATAGACCAGCTCATAGGGTGTGAATCTAGTGGTGGTCTTCCATGTCGTATTATAGGCCTAGGTGGCCTCACCTAGCCTTTTTTCCCAATCCTTCCTACTGCTGCTCACCACCTTGGTTAAGATGCCCTTCAGTGCTATGTTGGTCACCTCCACTTACCCATTAATTTGTGGATGAAAGGGAGTGGAGGTCCTATGGTTGATCTTGTGTTGGATGAGCAAGTCTTTGATCATGTTGGAGGTAAACTGGCTGCCTTGGTCTGTGACCAGCTCTCTAGGGTACCCAAATTTGTAGAATACATTCTCCCTTAGGAACTCAACCATCTTCTCTTCTGTTGTTGCCTTGGTTTCAACCCACTTAGTCAAATAATCAGTGCACACAATAATGTATTGTTTTTGCTTTGAAGGAGGGTCAATAGGCCCAATGAAGTCCATGCTCCACTTGTCAAATGGCTCGAAAGTCACTTGAGGCTACAGAGGCATTTCATCTCTTGGAGTAGGCCTTCCCATCCTCTAACACCGATCACACTGACTAGTGTATTTTTTTACATCCTGATGAAGAGTGGGCCAATAATAGCCTGCTTGTAACACTTTGAATGCTGCCCTTTTTGCTACAAAGTGACCTCCACAAGGCCCATCATGATAGCTCAAAAGGATGGTAAAGACTTCCTCTTCCCTGACACACCTTCTCAAGATTTGATCTGGGCCAATTTTGAAAAGATTGCCCCCAATCCAAGTGAAGGGGGCGTTTTTCCTAACTATCTTGCTCTTTTCTTTGGAGGACAAGTTTGGTGGGAACTGTGTTGATACCAAATAGTTTGCTATATTAGAAAACCATGGAGAGAGAACTAAAATAGAAAATAAGTGCTCTTCTAGTAATTGGTCATCCATCATTCCTTCTTCACCTGCAGGCAAATTTACCCTAGATAAAAAGTATGCAACAACATTTTCCTTACGAGGCTTATCAACAATGGGTAGATCAAATTGTTGTAATAAAAGTAACCATCTTATAATTCGAGCATTCACATCTGGTTTGTTCATTAAATATTTGATTGCAGCATGGTCAATATGCACAAATGTTTGATAGCCTATAATGTAATGCATGAATTTGTTTAATGAATGCACAACACTGAGGAGTTCCTTTTTGGTCACTGTATAATTTAGTTCAGCCTTTGATAAGTTTGTACTGATAAAATAGATAGCATAAGGCATTTTCTCATCTATCTAACCTAGGGCTACTCCTATGGCTTTTTGTGAGGCATTGGTATGAATATGAAATGGGAGGGCCTAGTTTGGACCTCGAAGAATTGGTGTAGTGGTTAACTTATCCTTTAGAATGTCTAAGGCATCTTGACAACTTTTTGACCATATAAACTCAGAATCTTTGACCAACAAACCAAATAAAGGAGAGGCCAACTTGCTGAAGTCCTTTATGAACCTTCGGTAGTATCCAGCTAACCCTAGGAAACTTCTGACATCTCTCTGCGTTTGAGGAGGTGGGACCCTTTGGATGATGGCTATTTTGTTTGCGTCCACCTGTAGTCCTTGCTAAGATATTGAATGACCTAGCATGGTCTCTGCATTCATTAAGAATTCACATTTTTCAGAACTGGGAGACGGGTTCATTTCAATGCACTTGTGCAGTACTTTGCCTAGGTTAAACAAGGCTTCTTGAAAATCATAGCCATAAGGTGTAAAATCATCCATATAAATCTCCATCGCATCATGGACTAATTTGGCAAAAATAATCAAGACTTCTCTCTCAAAAGTGGCAGGAGCATTACATAGGCCAAAAGGAAGGACCCTATAGGAAAAAGTACCCCAAGGACAGGCGAACATGGTCTTATCTTGGTCTTCTAGGTAAATCTGGATTTGGTTGTACCCACTGAATCCATATAGGAAAGAGAAAAACGTTTTCCTACTAGGCCATGTAGCACTTGGTCAATGAAGGGTAGATGAAAATGATCCTTCTTTGTGGCTTTGTTCAACTCCCTGTAATCGACACAAATCCTCCACTTACCATTTTTCTTGGCAACTAACACCGGAGGAGAGACCCACTCACTATTGGAGATAGGGTAAATGAATCCTACATCTAGCATTTTTTGCAGTTCTTCTCTGACTATATCTTTAAGAGTTGGATTCATCCTTCTTTGTGGTTGTCAAACTGGCTTGCAACCTTCTTTGATGTATATGTGCTGAGTACACACTAAGGGGTGTACTCCCTTCATTTCCTTGTAACTCCAGGTGAAGGCTTCTAGATTTTCCTTTAACATGTTTCATAGCTTCTCCTCTTCGAGAGAAGAAAGAAATGGATTGATTTTCAAGGTTCTCTCTTGGCTGAATTCTATGGTTTTGATGCGGAGTGGGTTGGAATTGGCCAAGCATAGGTCAATTGGATGATTTTTTTGGGTTTCCTTTATTTCTTCTTCTAAAGGAAATGAACCGGGAGTTGTAATTTGGAGCAGGTGTTCAATCAAGTCATCCTCATCTTGCTATCCTCCTCCCATGGTTTCTTCCAAAGAATAAAGTTGGGCGGAATAAATGTCATCTTCTTCCTCCTCCTCCAACCATAAAGGTAAATCATGCTCTAGAGAAGGTTGAGTAGGAGGGTATAGTACTAACTTCTTGGACATATGCCCATTCTTGATGGTCATATTCCCAACTCTGCAGCTAATATAAGGATCGGCAGTGGCAAACAATGGCCTCCCAAGGATGAGAGGATAACCAATAAGTTTAGCATTGGGCTGGAGAAATAGGAAATCTTCAAGGTACTCCCAGGAGTCAATGGAGACCATCACATCCTCCACATTTCACTCAGGGGTTACTGTGGAATAATCTGCAAGTTGCAGAACTGTTGTAGTCTTCCTCAATGAACCTTGGAGGTTGAGCTTGAGCAATGTGTCCTAAGTCATCACATTAATGGCAGCCCCAAGATCGATCAGAGTGTGTGGGACAATGGTGCCATTGATGTGCACATCTACTACAGGGCTTCTAGGGTCCAAATATTTTAGACATATTACCTTCCCTAGCATTAAGTTGGACAACTTCCCAATGACATTAATGGTAGGGGCATCCATTTTTCACCTCCCTGGATGCTTGAAGCACTTCTCCTTAATCAACCTATTGTAAATGGGAACATATTTTATTGCTTGGAGAAAGGGGATCTTTACACATAGATTTTTCAATTCTCCTAGAAGTTCAGTCTCTTCTAGGGTAGGCTGGAGTGGTTGGGCTAATCTCTCAGGAAAGGGTGGATTTAATTTAAGGTTGATTTCCTATCTTTCTTCCTCAACCTCACTTGGTGGAGGGGGAGATTGGCTGTCTGGGAGAACTCTCCCAGACTTTAGGTTAATATCCTAGATTTCCATAGAATAAGTTGGATATGATTTCTCTCCATTGTATACTTGTTGAGCCTGCCTATTTTTTGGGTTTGGATTTGGTTGGGCAGGCATCTGGGGTTGCCTGGGTGGAGAAGAGCGTAGGAGCTGTGGTTGGGCAGGTGGTGGAGGAAATAGAGTTAGAGCATTTTTGTATTGGGGCCTCCACCCCTGAAGTGGTGTATTCCACTAAGGTTGTGGTGGAGCATAAGGTTGAATTGACTGGCTGGCTAGCTGGGAATGATATTGAGATGCATAGGACCAAGGAGGGGGTGTAGACCAGGAAGGATGAGTAGGGGGTCCCCAAGAAGGTATAGTTTTGGTTTGGTTGGGGTTGTAATATGCATGGGATGACCCTTGCATGCCCTATTGGTATGGTATAGGCCCAGGATGTCTCCTTTGGTTAATGTAGCAAAGCTGCTTAGTGACCCCTTTAGCTCCTTGATATACAACTTTGAGTCTGGGTAAAGAAGGGAACTTGTCTGTGGAGTGGTTTTCCTCACATGCCGAGAAAATTTCAATAGAGTTCAACAGAAATCCATTCCTATGATGCCTCCTTGTGCACCTAGGACACAAGATGGCCAAGGCTCTCTGTGCTTCTTCCTGCTTCCATTTAATGTTCATGGTGTCCAGTTGCAAGGCAAGGGTTTGCAGCATCTCACTTTCGAAATCTTCCAACATGTTTCCAATTTCACCCTTGATGGATGAGTTGGAAGATGATGTATTGGCCATAGGTTGACTACCCCTATCCTTTTTCTTGTTTTCCCTAGAATGGTTCCTAAAGATAGTCTTGATATACTCATAGGGTAATTGGTAGATATCTCCTCCTGCTAACAAATGTAAGGTATCTAGAAGATCTTCTCTTACTCCCCTAAGCAGGACTAGCTTTAGTGACTCAAGGTCAAGTGTGCACCTAGCCCTTTTGTAACTGAGTTGGAATCTTCCTTCGTGGTCTTCTAAGGATTCATCATGGCCTATAGTCATCCTGAAAATTTCTTCTTTAGTATCCTTTGACCAACAATAGTCCCGATATTTGTTGTTAAAGGCCTGCTGCATCTGAGCCCAAGTTGTGATGCTATCTCTAGGTAAACCCATGAACCAACACAATGTTGCATCCTTGAGGGTAGATGGAAATAGATTTAACTTTTTCTCATCATCTGTATAGTCATAGGTTCAGCATATAACAACAAACGCAAACAGGAAAGTGTCTGGGTCCGCTGTGGTCAAGACATGGAAATGAGGTAGGGCAGAGGAGATTATATTTTCATCTTAGTGTTCCCATTGGTTTCCCTGATGGGGAAGGCACCCTCAACTCTCTCTCTCTCTATTCCCTCTTTCATTTTGGTTTTAAGCCATTGGCTCAATAGGAATGGGTTCCTCTTCTTCTTCTAACCCTAACCTAAGGGTTCCTCTAGTTCACAACGACCGAAGAAGAGACAAGGTTTGTTGTTGGATGCAGTGGGGGTATTTGGAAATTTTTTTCCTAAGTTGTCCCTATTCCTATGAGGCATGAAAGGAAATATTTTTTGGTTGGTTTTGTATTATTTTTAAAACTTGGAAAGTACTTGCAAAATTGAAATTGCTGATTGAATGAAAATTATTGACACAATGAAAAAGCTACTTCCTAAATTGAAATCCTACTTGCAGAATGGAAAGGAAAGCAGATAATGCAAACTGAAAGAAAGGAAACAACTACATTACTTTTGCATAAATAAACTAATGGCAGAATATTGAAGACAAGAAATAGAAGAAAAGAAAGCAGTAATCACATTCTACTTAGACACCTCCCTGGCAAGAACACCAAAAAGTCATGAGCGATAGTATTGCAGCAAGGATGCTGCAACTCCTGGGCTACCAACTTTACTTATCAACCCAGGGTTCGTACAAACTTGGAGGTGACAATGTTGTATGCACAAGTAAAAGTGATGGTTCTGCCTATTGTCATTGTTCAACTGGCGAGAAACCACTAGGGTTACAAGCTACACTTCTATAGAGTCAGAAGAAGCTTGATTCTTTTATGGAAGAAGGACAAATCTACTCTAAGAGAGTTACTCTACTACAATAATGGAAAAAGCCAACATGTAATGCTAATCTACACCATACCCTCATTAACCATTTAAGAAGTTATGCTAAGAAGAAGTGCTAAATAAAAAATAAACAAATGCTACTATCTAAGTTGCAGAAGTAAAAAAACATCAAACCATACTAATGTGCAAGCAAAGAAACTAAACTAAATGTGTTTTCATTTTTTTGTTTTTTTAGGCAAAATCAAGAATGCAAACTAATTGTTTTGTGGATATGACAGGTGGATGGAAGGTGTTTGAGGATGGCTAGAAGGTTTATGGAGTGGTTGGATTGTGTGGAGGGGTCCTAGGAGGCGTTTTGGGACTTTCTAGAGGTTTCCCATCAATTCGGCCTCAAAACAAGCCGTTTCAGGAAAACCTACAAGATGTACTAGAAACTTATAGGATACAACCGAGAGCTAATTGTGAGGTGTTGTAGGTGTTTGGAAGATTAGGAAAAATGTGTGAAGGGTGGAATGGAGTGTTATAAGGTCTAGGAGAACTCATTAATCAATATCCAAGGTAAGAGATGGCTAGATTTGCTCAATGTGTTTAGGGAAATTTCAAAGAAAAATGATGAAAAACTAGTGAGGGTGATGGTGAAACAAGGGATGGCTAAGGTGGATGAAGTGGAAGGTGGCTGATGGTTATGAAGTCTCAGTCTCCTCCTAAATTACCTGCTCTACATAAAACATGTGTGTCTTTGAAAAATAATTATGCAACAAGATACAATTTTCATAAACTAGAAAAGCATGAATCAACTGCCTATATTATGAATGAAGAAAGTTGTTGAAGGGAATGAAAGCATGAGTGAGATATTATTGAAGAAATGGAGATGGAAAAAGATGACAATGAAATATGCCTTGTAACATTAACCAACTACTGAATTAAAGACAACAAACTCCAAAGCTCATAAAAGAACTAGAAATTTGTGTTTTTGGGGCTGTTGAAGGGTCCCCTCCTCAAGTCATGGTCCCAGAGGGAGGAAGTGAGGCCAAGACGCCTGCTAACAACCTTGTGGTGGTCCTTTTTCTCCTTGATAACTTGCTACTTGAAAGAAGGCATAGATGGAAGCAAACTATCACATAACCAATCTAATCTACACTACTTGTAATGGAAATGCATCTAATAAGCAAACTTAACAACTAAGCTATGAATCTACACTAAGCATACATGTACAATAAAGAGGAGCCTTGGCTGATAGGGTTGGGCCTTAACTCAAGAGCTTTAGCCCTCTGAGCTAACTCAGTGCTGGCTCAAAATAAAACTCATTCTTATTACCAAAACAACAGATTACATCAAAAGAACTATCACAAGTCTTGCAGCTCGAAAAATAGAGTAGATTTTTACAATCAAAATCTAAATCCTACTGAGGTCCTAGGCCTCTCTACTTATACATCTAAAGTCTCCAACAACTTCCTTAAAATTAGGGAGGCTCAGCTCCCAAACTTGAGATAAATGGGTGCTTTGTCTTTCACTTCATCAACTGCCTTCTAGTCCTCGTGATTTGGTTGTTTGCACTCCGAGATGATGGAGGAATATTCAAATGGAGGGGTAGTAAATGAGGAGGATTTACCTCCTATAATCCCTCTCCCTTGTCCCATTCGAAGTTTGACCTTGGACTTTTGCAAAATTCATTGATTTTCTCCTTTTATCTTGCATTAAATGCATATTAGACCACAGAGCAAAATATCCAACTCTAACTCATCTCATAAATAAAATATAATCAAAAGTATGCAATAAGTTATGAGAATAGTTGGTTTGACTAAGTTAGGAGGTGAATTAAGGCCCATATAATTACCCAATGATGAGGCTCATCAGCATGTATAAATATGTATTGTAACATTGAAAGGAACATAATGAAAAATCAAGCTAGTAGTCCCGGTTTTGGGATTCAGGGGAAATCTCTATGTATATGTGTTTTATGTGTTATGCTCTCACATTGTTTATTTTTTATTGTTTGAATTCATATGCAAGTAATTTATGTACGGGGTTAAAACCTACATTTGGTATCAAATTTATTTTGGCTTCAATGGGACGCCTTCGTTGCTGAGGGGTTTCACTTGGACCTGTGGTATACCTTGTTCAGTGTGGGATATGCGGGATCGATTCTGGTGGTGAAAGAAGATGGCAAGCAGTGGAAAGATAGAGATCAAGAAATTTAATGGTCATATTTTTGAGCTATGGAAACTTAAGATGGAGGAACTGTTGGTGGACAAAGATCAGTAGATCATGGTAGATCTGGGTACTAAACCAACGAGAATGTTTGATGAAGAATGGAAGAAGTTGGATTGGAAGGCAAAGAGCACAATATGATTGTGTGTCTCAGATTCATTATTGCTGAATGTATCAAGGGAAGCTACAGTGAAGGATTTGTGGGACAAGTTAGGGACTTTGCACCAATCCAAGTCTCTGGTGAATAAACTGTTCCTACAAAAAAAAACTATATAACCTGAGGATGAAAGATGGAGACTCGATGACAGAGCATCTGAATGCATTTAATACTGTGGTAATTTAGTTATTTTCTGTTGATATTAAAATTTTAGATAAAGATAACTGCATTATTTTTTGTGTTCTCTACCAGATTCGTGGGATAGTTTGCTTATTGCAATAGGTAGCAATGCAATTGCCTTGCCATTTGATGAAATAGTTTCATCCTTGCTGACGGAGGAGATGATACTGAAAAATATGGAGAGACAGAATGGTGATGCCTTGTCTGTAAGAGGACGATCCTAGAACAAAAACAAAAATAATTCATCGAGTGGGAGATCTAAATCTCCAGGAAACTTGTAAAGGTGGTGCGTTGGAAATGCGGAAAGGAAGGGCACTACAAAAGGGACTGTAAATCTAAAGCTCCTAACAAAGGAAAGGGATATGCTGATGCTCCTTCTATAGAGGTGAAAACCACCTCAGATGAAGGTGGGGATGTTTACTTGGATTCTTCAAGTACACATGTAGATCATGAGGCATGGTTGATTAACTCAGGTGCATCCTTTCACTTCACTCCCCATAGAGAGTGATTCTGCAAGTATGAGAAATACGATGGTGGTGATGTCTTCTTAGGGGATGATAGGAAGGTTAGAATTGTTGGTCACGGAAAATAAAAGTTGAAATTGCAAGGTGGAAGGGTTAGAAAACTTCCGGCTGTTCTGCATATTCTTGCATTGGCCAGAAATCTGATTTTTGTAAGCAAGTTGGATGATGCAGGTGTAAAAAATGTGTTCGAGAAAGATACCTGCAAGATGGTTCAGGGAGCACTGGTATTGATGCAGGAAATTTGGATTGTAACTCTGTACAAGCTACAAGGTAGCATTTTTATTGATGGAAGCAATAGTTTTATGGTTCCTGAAAGTGGAGCAGAAAATCAGGTGGTCTCTAGAGAAAAGACCATGTTATGGCATCAAAGGCTTGGACATATTGGACAGAAGGGCCTTCGAATACTTCATGGTAATGGTATGGTAGAAGGTATGACTAGTAGCTCTCTGGATTTTGATTTGTGTGAAAATTGTGTATATGGGAAGCAGAATCGGGTGAGTTTCCCCTCTAGTGGTAAGAGGACAAAAAATATATTAGAGCTTGTGCACAGTGATGTGTTTGGACCTATGAAGGTTCCATCACTGGGTCAGTCTGTGTACTATGTATCATTTATAGATGACTTCTCAAGGAATACATGGATATATTTCCTCAAGCAGAAACCTGAAGTCTTTGACAGGTTCAAAGAATTTAAGGCTCTGGTGGAAAACCCAACAGAGAAGAAGATAAAGGTGATGAGGACAGATAACGGTGGAGAGTTTTGCAGCAAGGAATTTAAAGGATTCTGTAAGAAGTGTGGTATAGCACGACATAAGACTACTCCATATACACCTGAGCAAAATGGAGTTGCAGAAATAATGAACAAGATGTTGATGGAAAGGGCAAGAAGCATGCTTATTGGTGCCAGGTTAGGACAAGAATTTTGGGTAGAGGTGGTGGATACTGCATTTTACTTGGTCAATAGGTCACCTTCATTGGCGTAGGAGGATAAGACTCCACAAGAGGTATGGACTTGTAAGAAACCCTCTCTTTCACATTTGAGGGTATTTGGATGTGATGCATATGTACATGTTCCAAAGGAGAAAAGAACAAAGTTGGATAGTAAATCTGAAAAGTGCATCTTTTTTGGGTATAAGGATGGTTTAAAGGGTTATAAGCTTTGGAACCCAGTAACAAGGAAGGTTGTGTACAGTCGAGATGTGGTGTTCAGAGAGGTGAAAGATGTTATTAAACATGAAGTCCAACCAAAGAAACCTGTGAAGATAGAGTTTGAACTAAAGGAGGAAGAATCAGACTCTGTAGCAAAGGAGGAATCAGAAGATGAAGAGCCACAAACTCCGGCTGTGAGAAGATCAGCTCGAGAAAGAAGGCAGCTAGAAAGGTATAGTCCATCCGCTTTCTGTTCAAACTTTGCTTTGTCTGCTACTGATGATGATCCCAGAACTGTGAAGGAAGCAGTGGATTCAGAGGATGGAAAACTCTGGAAAGAGGCCATGGTTGATGAAATGGCATCTTTGCACAAAAATGAGGCTTGGGATCTGGTGGAGTTGCCATCTGGAAGGAAACCCATTGGAAGCAAATGGGCGTTCAAGAAGAAGACAAATGCAAAAGGGAAGGTGGAGAAATGCAAAGCTCGGTTGGTAGCAAAAGGCTATTCCCAGGTGCCGGGAATTTATTTCGGTGATATTTTTTCTCCTGTTGCTAAGGTAACTTCTATTAGATTACTTTTATCTGTTGCTGCTGCTTTTGAATTTGAGATAGAACAGATGGATGTGAAGACAACATTTCTTCATGGGGATTTGGAAGAGGAAATCTACATGAAGCAACCTGAAGGCTTGCGGTGAAGGGTAAGAAATAACTGGTATGCAAGTTAAAGAAGTCTCTATATGGGTTAAAAAAGTCACCAAGGATGTGGTATCAGAAATTTGATACATTTATACGGGGACTTGGCTTCACCAGAAGAAAAGAAAATCACTATGTGTATTTTAAATTAATTGGTGACCATGTTATTTACCTGGTCTTGTATGTGGATGATATGTTGTTGGTTGGAAAATGACAAAGAAATTATCCAGGATTTGAAGACCCAATTGTGCTCCAAATTCGACATGAAAGATCTTGGTGCTGCAAACTATATTTTGGGCATGGAAATTAAAAGAGATCGGGCAAAGAGGAAGCTATGATTAAACTAGAGGAAGTATGTTGAGACAATACTACAGAGTTTTAATATGCAGGATAGTAAACTGGTGAAGGTTCCTATTCCTGTAGGTGTAAAGTTATCTGCCGAGTAGTGTCCCAAGACACAAGAAGAGGAAGAGAACATGTCCTATGTTCCATATGCAAGTGCAGACAGTAACCTGATGTATGAAATGCTCTGTACTAGACCAGACATTGCACATGCAGTGGGAGTATTGAGTAGGTTTATGTCAAAACCAAGGAAGGAGCATTGGATAGTAGTAAAATGGGTTTTCAGGTATTTGCGTGGCACTAGTGATTATGGTTTTTGCTACTAAGGAAGACTAGGATTGGATAGAGTTTTGGATATTCGTGGCTTTGTTGATGAAAACTGGGCTGGAGATCTAGATCAGAGAAGATCTACAAGTGGGTATGTGTTTAAACTATTTGGAGGTGTAGTCAGTTGTATGAGTAAGAAACAATCTGTAGTGGCACTATCAACTACAGAGGTAGAATACATGGCAGCCACTCATGCAAGAAAGGAAGTAGTTTGGTTGCAGGGATTTTGTTCAAGTATGGGGTTAGTGCAGGGAGATATAAGGATAGACTATGATAGCCAAAGTGAAATTTTCTTGGCAAAAACCCTCCTTATCATTCAAACACAAAGCACATTGATGTTCAGTATCACTTTTTGATCGATATGATAGAAGACAAAAGGGTGTTGCTGGTAAAGGTGGACACTTTGAAGAATACCACAGATGCATTGACAAAATCTGTGAGCTCCAAGAAGTTCTCCTGGTGTAGAGAAACAATGGGCATTGCAGGGTTGGATAAATTACTAAACACTCTTGTGGCCCCCTATGGAAAGAAAACAACAAGTGGGAGAATGTTGGGTTGCGTTATATTCTTTCCACAACTAGATGCCCTAGTTAACTGGGGGGATAGAAGGGGGGTGGAGCCCCCCCTTTGTTGCGCCGACTGTGAAAAGGGGGAGCAACAACCCCCCCTGTCTAGGAGGTTTGAGGGTGGTGGGTAGCCCCCCTCTACAGGATCTGAGGCAACGCCCCCAAGAATTTTTTTTTTGGACCATATATTACATTGAGTAGACCTACCTATGGTTTTGTGCATGGTTTTGGGCATGATGGTTTTCAATCGATGCTATTGTATGCTTCAGAATGTATAAATATGTATTGTAACATTGAAAGGAACATAATGGAAAATCAAGCTAGTAGTTCTGGTTTTGGGATCCAGGGGAAAATCTCTGTGTATATGTGTTTTATGCATTATGCTCTTGCATTGTTTATTTTTTGTTCTTAGAATTCGTATGCAGGTAATTTATGTACGGGGTTAAAACCTACAGATTACATGAGCTTGTGAATCTACAGAATTTTCTACATGGTATCGGAGATGAGAAAATTATTCTAAAGAATATTCGAATTTTTGAGTTTTGAGTTACAGGTGAAATTCAAATCTGCAATACATACTTCAGGATCGACAGATGGTGTTCTATGGTTTGCGGCTCAAGTATGCCTTGGATGGTAGCTCGTATTATATAGCCTACAAGGAAAAGATCGAGGTTGTGTTGGAGGATAATGGCTTGAAGGAATGCATTGATCAGGACATTCCTAAGCCACCAACATTGGATGATAAGAATTTGGCCAAATGGAAGAAGTGTGTGGCAAGGGCGAGGCGAATAATCCTTGAGGGATTTGAAGACCACATTGTCTCGAGTCTCCATGGGAAGGATGCTCCACATGATATGTGGAAAGAATTGAAGGACATTTTCAAGAATAGCAGTGACCAAAGGAAGTTTGCAATGAAAGATAAACTTCGAAAAATCAAGATGGAGGCAGGCGACACAATTCCAATTTACTTGACCAAGTTCACTCAATGTCATGATGAACTTGGAAGTGTTGGAATCATAGTTTTCAAGGATGGTATGGTGATTAGTTCTCTTCCTTGGCTCCCAAATAGTTGGCATAGTTAACATGACTTTGTTAATGGTCAGGAGAAGTTTCCAGATTGGGAACAACTTTCGTCAGATTTGATGTAGGAGGAGATCAGGAGGAACACCAAATATTGGACCTCTTCCAAGGAAGTGAAAGAGGAATTTTCCTTAGTGAGTAAGGAAAAGAAGGCCAAGGGAAAGAATTCCCAAGGCAAGGAGGGTGGAAATAAGATGGACTTGATGAAATTCAAGTGTTTTCACTGTCACGAGCACGAGCACTATTCCAAGAAATGCCCACAAAAGAAAGCAAGCAAGAAGGATCCGACAGTAACGGAAGAAGGTGAAGTTCTAGCTTCACAATTCGAACTTGATTTCACTCTCATTGCATGCATGGTCAACACTACCATGGGAGGCGTGTGGTATATTGACAGCAATGCCTCATTCCATATGATGGGGAATAAAGATCTCTTTAGTGATTTTGAGGAGAAATACCTCAACCAAAGCATAGAGTTTGGAGATGATGAGAGGTATAGAGCTGCCGGGATTGGTACGGTTACCTTTCAGAGGGAGTTTGACTCCCCTCTCAAGATCACAAATGTGATGTATGTTCCAAGACTAAATAAGAATATTGTTTCAATCGCAGTATCAGAAGAACGTGTTTATGATGTGGTTTTTAGTAAGGGAAAGGTTTTCCTTAGACACATCACCACGAGATAGGTGAAATAGATCAGTGCACAGGTCAAGAACCTGTATTCTCTTGAGGTTCAAGATGCATGCAAAGCCTTGAGGAGCAAGAAAAAGGTTAGAGACTTGGTGGTTGAGAGGGAGAGTATATTACCTCTCAACATGCAACCCCAGAAGAAGCCTCTGAAGTAGCTTCAGGAACTCGTGGAGCAGTCACAACTAAAGAAGCTGAGAGGAGACTGAGTGCAAAGTTGCACTCAAGCAGAGAAGATGTAGTCTCAGACAATTGTGGAGCAGTCACAATTGGAGAAGCTGAAAGGAAATCGAGTGGAGGAATCCAGTCATGAAAAGACCTCCATTAGGGGGAAATTTCGAGCCAAGTGGGCAGAGGGATCACATGCAGCCATACCTCTAGGTGTGAGGTGGGGCGATGTGAAGTGATAGTCCCAAGAGGGATAAAATTGGGCATGATAAATTGAGAGGTTTTATCTCATGGATCGGACCTTGCTACTGGAGCCCAAAGTACATAGTAGCGAGAGGAATCAGTGGGATTCATGCAGTCAAAGATCAAAGTGACAAAGGCTAGAGCAATCTGATATTGAACAAGTGCAGAGAAGGATTGACAACAATGCAGAAAGGCAGAGTCAAAAAAAGCATAGAGTTTTCAATCGAAAGAGGCAATAGAAGTCAGAGACTTTGATGACAGAAGCATCATTCTGATTGAGGTTGGATGTTTTTTTTTTGTTTCTAGATTTGTTGGAGCAACAGCACTAGAGAGAAGTTTTGCATGCAGAGAATTCCAAAGGTTCAGGATAGGGATCGAGTTGAATTCCTTTCTTGTTGAGAGGGAGTTTTGAAAATAGAAACAAGAAATGATAAAAATAGAATCCAAAAATTCCAATTTAATTTGTCCTTGAATTAAACTGGGAAGTAAAATGAAATTCTATTCTCATAGCAACTTGTAATAGTTAACTAGAGTGAGTTGACTAAGTTCACTTAGGAATTTTGAGTTGGAAGTCTTTCTGAAGGCATGTATATGTTTTCCCTCTATTATAGGGGTCTAGGATGAGTTAAGTATGAGCTGCAATTAGTTAACTCAGTTTACTGAGTTAAGTCTAGTTAAATTAGTTCCAAACTATTTGAGGAACTAATAGTGAGTTAATAGTCAGTTGGTGCACTAATGCATTAACTAGTGCTACTCCAGTTAAACTGAAGATTCCCTCATCAGAAACTCTTGCATGTCAATTATGAGAAAGACCCAGTTGAGACTAGAGTGTTGGGACAATTTAATATTTGTTGTATAATATTTTGAGTTGTACATATAGTGCATGCAATCAGGAACTGATCCATGAAAGGATTGCACATTTTTGGATGCACTGGTTTCCCTTTAATATGGGATAATTAGCCATAGGAATTGAGAAAGGAAATAGGCACTTGGAGAGTTGGAGAATTGGCTAAGTGCTGGCCAAGAGCTTGCTTGCAACTTGGATATTGATTTTACTAAGTGTTGGGATTGTTCTTGTGAGAACCGGCATTGGAATATCATCTTGAATTTCTGAGTAATGCAATACAGATAATGCGGTTTTGAGTTGTGGCTTTCCCCGAATATTTATTGTGTTATGTGCCTTTGATGTTCTTCCTCTTGTTGATTATTGTTTTACTCAATCTTTATGTGTTTTTTTTGTAAAGAGTAGAAGTAGATTCTTGTCTCTTGTTTTAGTATATTACATGAGCTTGTTAATCTACAAGGTTTTCTACACTCTCAACTGGAATCTTCAACAGAGGGGAGAAAGAGAACCAAAGAATTTGATAGATTGTTTCTAGATGCAAGGGAGAATGTGGAGACCCCATATCACAAAGCAGGTAGAGCAGGGAACCTAATAGGTACACTTGTTACATGGATCTCATGATAGAGCTCATTGAGAGAGAGCCTTCTTCATTTGAGGAAGTAGTTGCTCAACCTATTTGGGTTGATGTCATGGTGGAAGAATATAATCCATCATGAAGAACAGTGTATGGGAGGTGGTGTCGAGATCAGAAGGGAAATTAGTGGTTGGTTCGATATGGATCGACAAAGTGAAGCATGCAACTAATGAGATAATCAAGAAGTACAAGGCCATATTTGTGGCCAAAATATTCTCTCAGCAAAGGCAGTGGACTCTGAGGAAAATTTTGCACCGGTTGCAATATATTCCTTCATTAGATCCATTATAGCATTGGATGCATAGATGGGGTGGAAAATCCACCATATGGATGTGAAGACCTCCTTTATCATTGGTGTTGTCAAGGAGGAAATTTACATAAAACAACCAGAAGGATTTGAGACTTATGATCAAGAGTCGCATGTGTGCATACTCAAGAGAGCATTGCATGGTCTCAAAAAGGTGCCCCAAACATGGTACACTCGAATTGAAAATTATCTCATTGGATTGGGATTCACCAAAAGTGAAGCAGATGCAAACCTTTATCACATTATTATTGGGAAAAATATTGAGAAGGGGGGATGAATCAATATTTTAAACTCACTGCAACTTTTTAATTTCTTATTCTGATTTATGTATGCTACTTTCATTCAGAAAACCAACGTAAGTATGTGATTGTGGTAAATGCAAATAACGTATATCTAGATAACTAATTTTTCATTTATTTCATTAATTTTTCATCCTTAGCCAGTGCATCATTACTTCATTATTCATTCATTAAGTAGAAACCATGAGTAGTAAAGAGAAGATAAATCATCAGCACACAAGAAACATATCAACACACATGAACACCATAATTTTAGGTGGAAACCCAATGTGGGAGAAAACCATCATTGTTGTCGTCTATGTCTACTTATTTTGTTATTACAAAAACTTCTTACAATATTGTATTGGCATAGAATCTTACCAGTATGCAAGAACCCACCTACAAAAGGCTACAACCTTCTCTCATTCTCCAACACCCACTAGAAGGGAGCTCCAACCCCTTGATCTCATTTACTGGCTCCGACTGAAAGGGAGCACCTACCCCCTACAAACATTTACCAGCTACCACTAGAAGGAAGCTTTGATTCCCTCACTGAAGGCTCCAACCCTTAGCTCCTCTTGTCGACCACGTTTCATAATATTTCATACTGGATCCACCTAACTCAAAACATCAAACCTGTAGGCCACCTTTCATTATATTTTTAGACTAGACCCGCACCCATCATTAAGCTCAATATCAAACTAAATATTGAATCTGAAAGATAATCATTGAACCAATTAAATCATTATAACATCAACAAACCAATCATTGAATTTCATCCAACCATTACAACTAGATCAAACTATTCCATATCATATATAAACCATCAGATCATACCAATGCATAACCATTCATCAACATACCAAACCATAACTATTCATCATCACAAAAACATAGTGTTGTTCATGAAAACCCTAATCATACATACATTAGAATGTATACGCTACTTCTTTGAAGCACACATGGGTATATACGTGCTTCCTCTGTATCACGCATGCGTATAGAT
Organism: Pinus taeda; assembly: GCA_000404065.3. NCBI lineage: Eukaryota > Viridiplantae > Streptophyta > Pinopsida > Pinales > Pinaceae > Pinus > Pinus taeda. The sequence goes on from APFE031751693.1 coordinate 33,671, forward strand.
CTCAGAATACTGAACACTAAGTCATCAATCAACATATAGGAATCATCCAAAACCTCACCACATGCAATCCATGCATCATTTATGACATAATTACAACATCATTGATGAAATAATGTCAAAAAATCGTGAGTGAGTCATAAACTTATCAACATTAACCAATGTCAATAATGACCATAACATACACATCCTCTTCATCAAGTATATCAAGTAGGATCAACTTCACTAGCTGCAACTTAAGAAATATATAGACATCATCCATAACTTCATCATGATTAATAAAAAAATGATAACAACATATTTATCTTCACCAATAACAACAACAACAACAACTATAGATCACCAAATGATATGTACTCATCATAAACCAACATGCAACAAGAAATGCTCAAGAAATCATAATGCCAAAAATTCACTTTTAGTAAAATCTATCAAAGAATCATTTCATTAGCAGCAATATCATAAGACTTGCAAAAACTCATAACCTCATCATTCCTAAGCATCATATCACCAACAAGTCTACAACAAACTAATATTAGTGCATGTTAGGGTCCAACCCTAACCCCTTTATTTATGTAATAAGCCAAATGGGCCGAGTCAGAGTCATAGTTACGTAGAGATTCAACAAAGCCATATTAATAATTGTAGGTGGTTGACCCAAATTAGAGAAAAGGGACCACAATTAGTGGTGAACGGGCCATAGTTAATAAATAAAGTGGTTAACCTGTGTTATGCAAGGGACCACTAGTAGTTAGGGTTTTAGATGTCATTTAGCTATAAATAGTCTTAATTAGTATGGAAATGATCATTGAGTCTTATTGTAATTGAGGTATGCTCTATTAGAGGTTTCCCCCTCGAAGAGGCAAGTGAACATTGAATATGTTTCTAAATAATAAAATACTTTGCAATTTTTCTCATTCATGTGATAAGTTTGTGTTTGGGGCTATATTTCATCATATTTATGGTATTATTGATTTCTCATAGGTTAAGAGTATAAGTGGTATCAGAGTACTTTCCATGGCCAATTGTACCTCCAATTTTCACATAATTGTATTTTAGGCTAGAGACGTGTTCCGACATCTTCAAACCATGGGATTTTTTGATGAGCGAATAAACCTACAGATTTAGGGAGGCATGCATGCAGGAACTAAAAGAGGTGGTCACACCTTTTGGAATCCCTTGTAACCCTTGTGGGTACCCCTTCGAGTGGTAGTGCATTAGATGTAATCACGCTCAAACTACACTTCCACGTACCCTTGGGTATATTGGAAGCCCCCTGGGCTCACCTGAAACCTAACCTTAGATAAGCCATCGACCATCCTGCTACTACATTACATTAAGGACAACACTCGGGGAGACTACTCGCACGTACAATAGAGTAATCGGGTAGTACGGCTAAGGGTACGATTGATCCTACTTAGTTAGCACCCTGAAAGATTGGGCTAAGTACTACTGTTGGACCCCTGTCTATATTGCAATCTGTAGCACCTGACACTCCTTTGTGACAATAGTTCCCTCTGTGTTACACAACATTTTTTTAATGTCCTTGTACTCCCTGTTCCTTGATCTTGGAGGACCTCTATAGTAAACCCTATGTACTTCCCTATCATGAAGAACATCTCTCTGAGTCACTTTCCGTTTGGAAAGCATTTTCCCTTTACATCATTTCGAGAGATACTTCCTTTAAACCCAGTTTTAAATGTTGGTGTTATCCCTCAGTTTCTTCCTAGCGCTGATTTGTTGAGAATAATACTAAGCCCCATGCCAATCCTCTTGTGGAAAGTTTTTAAAAATAGAGTCGATGCTTCCAAATCTAGAAGCTTCATGAGTAGAGGTATGGTAAATGGTTAGTCGAGATAGAGCTGAGAGAGACTGTTTGGGATCCTTTCCCCTATTAAAAAGAAACTAACCCAAGAGATAAGGCTTTCTCCCATCATAAGAGGAACCATATCCCCTCTCTCATGCCTATATAATCCCCTGCTATTCCGACCTCTACTGGTCGTGGATGGAGATAATGAAATAGCTTGGATTTAGCTTTGATTGAGCTTAGTTAGTGTTAGAAAAGCTTTCTAGTCTTAGCTCTTATTTTATGCTTGTTAAGCTCATGTCAAAGGGAGAATAGCTTGTAGAATGTTTTGGTGTGAACAAGGAGAAAGAGACCTTAAACTCCCATGATTGAGGTGTTTGAGGAGATGTTAGAGTGATGCTTGGGATCTTGACCCATCAAAGGAAACCTGCAATGCTAAGGCACAAGTTGTACTTTCCTTTTTGTCATATTAATACAATTGATATTTTGTTTCCTATATCAATTACAATATTGTATTTGGTATCTTAAGACTCCTTAGCCTCTTAAGTAGATTGAACTCTATCATATGATATCATGTGTGTGCTGGTTTCTTGTCTATTTGTTTCAGGTGTTTGATTAACAAGTAAGGAGATGATTGCTAGAGAAAAAACACAAGGACATCATCGAACAAGGATAAGTGATACAAGAGGTAGGATATTATCCATTCTCAATCTAAGGGAACTTATGTTAGATTGTCTTGTTTGTGGCTAGAACCTATCCCCTGGGCTAGAGGGATTGTCTTTATCCACAGAGAGAATCATACTCCACAAATTAGCGACTCCACTGTGGATCGAACCTAGAATATTTGGTTTTGTAGAGTTCCTTGTCTTGTGCCAAGCTATTTAAAAAATGTAACAAGGACTTTTGAGCAGAGTTCCTTGTCTTGTGCCAAGCTTCTTAAAAAATGAAACAAGGAATTTGGAGCAAAGTTTCTTTTCTTGTGCCAAGCTCCTTAAAAAATGAAACAATGACTTTGGAGTAGAGTTCCTTGTCTTATGCCAAGCTCCTTAAAAAATGAAACAAGGACTTTGGAGCAGAGTTCCTTGTCTTGTGTCAAGCTCCTTAAAAAATGAAACAAGGACCTTGGAGAAAAGTTCCTTGTCTTATGTCAAGCTCGTTAAAAAATAAATCAAGGTGTCCGAGGATAGTTTCTTCCTGTATATACCTCATTAAAAAAATGAAACAGATGCCCGAGGATAGTTTCTTCCCTCATTAAAAAATGAAATAGATGTCCAAGGATAGTTCTTTTACTATGTCAATCGAGTTAAAAAATAAAATAACTCCCTTTTCCAAATCGAGTCTTTGATTAAGATCTCGTAAAATCCGAGTCGAGTCTTTCCTGGCTCTAAAAATTGAACCTTCATTCCATCCACCTAGCTGACTAAAGTGAAGCTTGGGGGGCATGTACCTCAAATTGAGTCATTATGCTAGTGACATGCAAACTTAACTCAAGCATAGTTTGTCTTCGTTTCGAGCTTGTGTAAAAATGAAACCAAACTCAAGAATAGTTTTTCGTTTCAAGTTTGTGTAAACATGAAACCGAATTCAAGCAGAGTTCCCCATGGTTCAAGCTTATGTAAAAATCAACCCATGCCTAATTTACATCTCATGATTTCCATTTTTATCAGCTAATTTCTACTAGATAAGCCTTGGTTGTTTCATTCCATTGCCACCATCTTTTTGGCTGATCATATGCTTTCACTTGGTTGTTTTTCCTTTCCTTAGGAACCACAATAATGAGTGGTTTTGCTAGCTAGTCTCTTGACCTTTCAGTGTTTTGATAAGTTCCCCCTTAACCGAAACCTGTTGCTACCCTTTATACCACTCATTCCTCCAAGACGAGTCACCTTTAAGCTCTTTTCTAACTCGTAAAAAATTGAACAGATTGTCGAGTATTTTTTCCCTTTTAGACTCGTTAAAGTAAATAAAAATGGGGAGTCCGTTTTAAGCTCTTTTTTTGCTCTTAAAACACGAAAAGATTGCTGATCTCTTGTCATTTTGACCTTGTAAACGGTTTAGAAATGTCGTTTACCCAGTATAAGTTTACCCATTTTTCGGGCTGGGATAAACTATTTACGAAAAAGGAATGCCTTAGTCAAACATGACTAGGAGGTTCTCTCGAATATTTTTTTCTAACTTTTCAGGTTCAAGAGACTACTTTACGAAAAGGGATCTTTGGAGTTTTCCTTTCCGCTTCTTTTTCAAACTCTCTAAAAAATGAAAAAGATGTCGAGTTTCACCTTTGTCGGACTCATTAAAAGATTAAATGACATAGGACTTGTCATTATGACGAGACTGAGCTACTCCTTTCTAGGGCTCAAAAAACATACTAGGATGGATCCATCTGAAGGATGGAATTATATTACAAGCATATGTTATCCCCATCAATATTGTGTAAAAATATCTCGGGTACTCGCCAGAAATGGTGGGAAAAAATTGGAAGTATTTCACCAGTTGTATTCTTCACTTGAGGCAGCATGTTGCACTTGAACATTGTTGGCTTGATGAGCCCTGACCCAGATTCAATCTTAATTAGCCAAGAAAATCCCTACACTACTAGCCCTTTCGGCATCAATCCACTAAGCGCAGACTGAAGTCTCACCCGAAGTAGTATGGGGGGATGTAGGAACCAAGTTTCTACACCCTGAGATAGTTGTGATGTCATTTTATACCCTAACCCTTCCTTCACGCAGACTGATAATCCCTTTAAGGCTTACCAATATACTTCTCTTATTTGGCTTCGAGACCTTTGCGAAAGTCTCTGATCATCCTTCACATACCCAAAATAGGAAATTCAGACACTTACGCACCTCTGTAACTACCCCTACTTCTGTGTCTACCCAAATTAGCTTAAGTATTGGATAACTTCAACATGCATTATGATTATCTTCGCGTAAAAAGATATTGTTACTTGCATTCAAATGAAAAAGTAAAACACATAGATTCACGCATCAATGTAGCATTAAATCATAAACTCAATATTCAACATAATATAACCACATACACTCATAACAGAAGTAAAAGAGCTCACACATAGTTATCTCCAGAATAATTCTCTTTATTGATCATTCAAATCTTCAGCACAGACTCTAACTTCCCTACGCACACAGCTACAAGAGTCCACGCACTCAACTATGGAATTTTAACCTAGGCCTTTGCGGGCACAGTTGTAGAGCCTCTTTCCTATGCTAAGATTCTTCAATCTTAGCTCTCACACATCCATTACATCAATCAATTGCCCAAAACCTTACTAAGAACTGCTCAGACTCTTCTAAGACTCTCCCTTTTTACACATTCCCATGGTCTGCGAACCAAGGGTGAATCTCATAAATCCGACACAAGTTACCACAAAATGCGGAGACTTTACATTCTTTATACAAAACTTGATCCTTTAGCCCCAAAACTTGGGCTTTTTGCCCAAAAACTTAGGTTTTTAACCCCAACATTGACCGTATATGACCTGTTCCCAACAGGACCCCAACACAAATATGGTGACTCGCCCCGACTCACTTGGCCTGTGCAGAGATCTTGTCACAAAGACCTCCCAGCTCTACTTGGAAGACTGCAAACTCGACGGTACACTGCGTCGCCACCTACTTCATCTACTCTATCACTGTTCCTACGCTGTCTGTTTGGATTTTGTGCTGTGTTTCATACAGACTAGCCAATTTTCTTTGAATGGTGGTTGTGAGCACATATGCTTTGTCTAGCCAAGGCCCCAGCCTGGCCTTCAATACTGCCTCCTTGTGTTGTGTTGTGTCCACTTGTTCCTTGAGTGCCTTTGCTTCCTATAGCTTCTCCAACCTGTACGTGATGGCAACGGTGTGGGCCATCACTTTCACCTCATAATAGCTCTATTGTAGTTCTCGTGCCTCATTTTCTAGCCTCTGCAGGTTGGGATTTCCTATTAGGTCCCTATACTACTAGTGTAACCCCTTATTGTTATTAGTACAACCCCCTTATTATATTGTTGTTCCCATGTAGTCCCCATATTGTTATTATTATGCCCCATAGAAGCCCAATATTGTTATTGTTGTGCCCTTACATTATTATTGCTATGTCAGCTCTGATTACATTACGACCCCTTAGACTCCTATATATAGAAAGTAGGTTTTTTCATTTGTATCATCTAATAATTGTTCATTTATGTAATGTAAAGGAGGTTTCCCCCTCGAAGAAGCTTATTTCTAAGGCGTTGATCTATCTTTTCTATCTTTTTGTGAGTTGGTTTCATAACATTTGGTATCAAAGCTTTGGATTCTATGGTTTCACTACTTTAAACAGGTCATCGTGGAATTTTTGTCATAATTATTTTTATGAGATGTTTCAGAAACTAAAAAAACACCAATTTGAGCTGAAATCATTTTGAACCTTGGGTCCAAATTTCAGATCTTGTCTCGCTATATTCTCGGAGATTTAATCTGGGGATGTTAGGGTTTTTGCAAGCTCCAGAATTCAATCTCAAATAGGTCATTATGGAATGTTCACTATAATTATGTCTCTAAGAAGTCTCATGCCCTAAAATTAAAACCCATTTGAGCCAAAGCCATGGTGAAACTAGGGTCCGAACTTTAGATCTTAATTCACTATATTTTCAGAGATACAGTCTAAGATATTTAGGATTTCTGTAGGCTCCCAAATTACATCCCAAATAGGTAACCTTGGTAAAATCGTCATAACGCTCGCTCGGAGCATCTGATTAAAATTTCGTAAAAAGCAACAGAAAGAAGACAAACTGTAGTTTGTTAGGTAGCAGTTTCAGAACCTAAGGTCAAAATAGTGACATGTGGCACATCGTACAAGTTCGCTATACTTGAATTGTCTATAATTAGGGCATCATGGGAGATTGGGCATAATGCTTTCCTGAAGAATCCAATCTTAATCATACTTGTGGGGTTCAAAAGAGCACTCAGAGGGCTACCATAGGACGCAATTCAAAACTTAGAGATCTGAAATTACAGAGATAGAGAAGATTCAATATTGAGCTCCTAAAATCAAGAAAAAGCAATATGAGGAAGTTTGATGGCAAAGATTTGGTAAATTGGATAGTACAAATGGAGCAATATTTTTACCTACATGAGGTGCAAATGTTACAAAAGGTACATATTGCATATTTATATTTAGAACCAAATCAATTTTTATGGTATACAGGGCTTTTTTCTCATAAAGCACTTGTCACTTGGTCAATTTTCACAGAAGAAATGATAGCACATTATGAGAATTCAAAGAGGAACACCTTCTTTAGCAAATTGATAAATCTCAAACAAAAGAGTTCAATGGTGAGCACATTGAGGACTTCCAAAAATCGAATATAAGGGTAAATTATATTCCAGAGAAGCAAAGGATTGGTGTCTTCATAAGGACTTTAAAGGATAACATTCAACATGAGGTTTGTCTTTGGGAACCTGATTCGTTGGAGAAGGCATTTAGGTTGGCAAGAAAAATTAAAAGCGGAATTATGGAAACAAGGAATCCTACCGCTCACAACTATAAATATGGAAAAAAAAATTCTCCTAGCCTTCCACAACCTACAAGGTTTACACAACAACAATTGGAAGAAAAAAGAGAAAAAGGGCTTTTTTACAGTTGTGATAGAAAATACACTAAAGGTCATAAGTGTGTTGAGAAGAAATTATTTCACATAGATTGTGAAGAGGAGGAAGAAAAGGATCAAGAAACGTCAAAAGAAGAGGATATACACCAGGAATCAACCCCAAAGAAACAAGAAATGAATCCGGCCATATCTTGTAAAGCATTGAAAATAACTACCAATCCTCAAACTCTCAAGATAGAAGGACATATCAAGAAGAAAAAGGTTCAAGAAGAGAAATGTCACATTGAGCGTCAAGAAATGAATCTGACAATATCTTGTAATGCATTGGACAGAATTACCACTCCTCAAACTATCAAGATAGAAGGACATATCAAGAAGAAAAAGGTAATAGTGTTGATTGATTCAGGCAGTACCCATAGTTTTATTCATTGTAAGATAGCCAAGGAGTTGAGTTGCTTCCTATATCCAGCACCAGTGTGTCAAGTGATGGTTGCAAGTGGAAGAACCATAAGTTGCTCTGGAAAGTGCGATAATATCAAGCTATGCATGGGCGAATATGTATTGAATAGCCCAATGCTTTCCATTCCAATGGGTGGTGTGGATGTTGTACTAGGAGTCCAATGGCTACAATCCTTGGGTACAATAGCTTTTAATTTTCAAGAAATTTTCATGAAATTTTCTTTGGAAGGAAACAAAGTTGAATTAAGGGGTATCACACGGAAACCGGGAAAGATAATCAGCTCTAATGGAATGAAAAATATTTTAAATTAAGAACAATGAGGCATAATTGCATAGTTATGTTCACTAGAGCATCCCACATCGAAATCATCTTTTTCTCTAGATCTCCAAAAAGTCTTGGACAATAATTCCAAGGTATTTGAGACTCCCAAAGGTCTCCCACCTATTCGTGATCATGATCATGATATTCATTTGATTCCAGGAAGTGTTCCTCCAAACATCAGGCCTTATAGATATCCATATGCCCAAAGGAGTGAAATTAAATGTATGGTTGCAGAAATGCTAGAGGTTCGTATAATTATCCAACCAAATTTGATAGAAAAAGCAAAGGATGAATGGAAGAATGACAAAGCAGGGTGGGAACTCATTCAAAAGTTGTAGAAGATCCTAGTTCAAACAATATTGCCAGAACTTGGTAAGGAAGGAAAAAATATATTGGAACCTGAAGCAGTCACAAAACCAAGAAGTAACAGCTACGAAATCAATCAATTTCAGAGTATCTCATCAAGTGGAAGAACTTACCAACTAAATATTCCACATGGAAGGATGAAAATTTTATATAGAAGCATCCAGAACTACTCAAGCGTTGAGGACAACACATTTTGAAGGAGAGGGTCATGTTAGGTCCTTATACTACTTGTGTAACCCCTTATTGTTATTAGTGCAACCCCCTTATTATATTGTTGTTCCTGTGTAGTCCCCATATTGTTATTATTGTGCCCCATAGAAGCCCAATATTGTTGTTCCCTTACATTATTATTTTTATTTTGGCTCTAATTACATTATGACCCCTTAGACTCCTATATATAGAAAGGAGGTCTTGTCATTTGTATCATCCAAGAATTGTTCATTTGTGTAATGTAGAGGAGGTTGCCCCCTCAAAGAGGCTTATTTCTAAGGTGTTGATCTATCTTTTATACCTTTTTGTGAGCTTGTTTCATAGCATTTTCCTACAGACATGTAACTACTTCGAGTGTCTGCTCGAAGAGTGCAGTGCAATCCTTCACTGTGGTATCGACACCTGCAACAACATGTTTGATAGCGATCTTGCATTTCTCTTTGACTTCTGGTGGAGTCAAAGGCTAGGCCCTCAACTCAATTTCTATGATCTTAAGGTTCAGTTCAAACTGAACCTTAGCCAACTCTGTCCATTCATCATGCACACCTGTAGAGAGCTTCCAAATTCTTGCATCAGCTGGCGCATATTCTAGGATGTTCAGCTCTGGAACAGTCTGACATGCCTCAACCACCATAGTTGTTGTGCGCTCCTTCTTATCTATGACCTTCTTAAGAAGATCAATCGCGAATGTCGTTTCTACAAACATCTGGGCATTGTTCACCTTTTTCTCGCTGATAACATTCAATGTGTGATGTTCCCGAGCCTAAAGTTTTGCGATCACACCGTCTTGCAGGGTGTGAAGGGCTTCACTTGGAAGCGCAGCCAAGTTTAACTCGACTTTCTTGAGAGCACTAACAGTGACCCTATTAGATTCTCTTTCTGTGGTCAATGCTCCATCCGACAGTGCGACAGCCTGAGGATCCATTGAGAAAACCATCTCTGCTACATCTGAGGTTCCAAGCACGAAACTACTCGACGTCGCACTACCCCCCCACACTAGTATGCACCTGAGTAGCCTGGATCTACAGCTTGTGTAAACCCATTTGAATGATGACCAAGGCCTTTTTTTACTGTCGCTCGAAATGTTAGTGCAGTTCCGTGGTCAACTCCAACACTATATCGTCGATGTCATTCAAATCACCCTCCGTCAAGGTGATTGGGTCAAGGGATGATTTCCTGGCCTTGGACTTCTTCGGTGGCCCTACTTTCTCCTGCGCCCTTGTGTGCTTAATCCGAAAAGGAGTAGTCTCCGAGTATGCTCCTCCTTGTTCTGAGCACTACTCCTACTCATATGTCTGCGGAGAAGGTGACTTATGACTCCTATCAGAGTTGTGCTCTTCCTCTTCATCCTCCCCTTCTACATGCTTTTTGGCAGTGCACTTTACTTTGGCTTTGTCCTCAACTTCCTTCGTCCTTCTTTCGACCAACTGCTCCATCTTTAACCTAGCCTCTTCCTTCTTTTTCTTCGCGACAAACTTACTAGTCCCATCTGATAAGTCTGAGGCCATGCACCACTCTGCTGTCCAACTCTCTAGAACCATGGAGATTGCATCATCCATTTCCAACTATGGAAGATCATACCATTTTTGCACGGGGTCCTTCTGTGCTCTAATCGAAACACATTGGAAATTCGCCTTGAACTCCACATATTCATACAACTACTCAAAGACAGTGGGTTAGAGCCGTGGCTTACGGTTGATTGCGGCACGAATGCTTGATTCCATGAGGATCCAAAATATCTTACTATCCTTGACCCTTTGTGGGTCCTTCATGGCCCAGAGCAAAGCAAACTTCACTGCTTCTAGCAGCTCTGCTACAATTGGAGGAAACTGACTGTCCTCCGGTAAATCCCATGCAACCAGTACAATTGACAGTAGCAGCCATGCATAATGGAAGGCCTTTCTTTGGTCTTGTGTTTCTCTATAGTTCACGAGGAACTCATTGCAAACATAGTGCACCTAGTTAAATTGTACGCCCTCCACACACTGGGTCGCTAAATACACAACCAGTGCCGACACTTCATCTACGTGACACTTCTCATTATTTTCCCCGCCAAGATCTAGGTGGCTACTTTAATCGCAAGCTCGTTTATACTGGAGATGGAGTAGCCGCGCGAGTTCTTGGCAATCTTGAACTTGTACTTCATTCATTTGGTGAGGTCACACTCACCCGTCTTTCCATCAAATTCCATGGCCAAATTCAAGCCTGAATGCGGGAGCAAAGTGATCTTGTGGATCAGCATATCAGTGATCGATATCAGTTCTCCTAACCATAGGCACCCATCATGCACCAAGCATAATAGTTGTTTGACCACTAGCAAAGTTATGGGCGTGCGGTTGTAATGCAGCACCCATACTAGGGTCAATAATCCTGCCTTGTCCACCCCTTTTATCCACTGTCTCAGCTCCAGCACAGTCACACTAAAGTCTTTATAGAAGACGTGGTGCATGAATGTATCAACCGCCAAGTGGGGAAAGCACTCTATATCCTCCAAATATCAATCCTCCAGCTTTAAATGGGGGAAGTGCGCCAGCGCAGACCTTCAAATGTGATCTTTTCTAGCAGAAACGGTGCGAAAAGTGTGATTTCGTTCTCATCAAGGTCCTTTGGATCTTCACCTTGCCTTGGCGCAGATGGACGTATTCTGGCAGCTTGGAGATAGGGTCTACCCCCTCAACGTCAATGTCTTTTGCCCCCATATCAACGTCTTCCACGTCCATATCGATGTCTTCTATGTCCTTGTCAAGTTCTAGGTCTACTACCTTTCCCTTATCCTGTGTAGTGGACTTTTCTTTTTGCGAGTGTTTTCTAGGCGATGCACACACCAACTGTGCTGCTTTCTACTTATCCTTCTTTTATTTTGAACCCTCTTTGGTTGATGTAGGCCTCAGTCTGGGTGACCTCGATGATTTGGTACTTCTGCAGGTACCTCTACACTCGCTACCTCCAGGAAATCTCCCTCAGCTGCCATCGCTTCTCCAACACCAGCGGTCTCCACGGGTGTTGACATGATGCTAGTTACGAGCTCCTAAGTTTCCTTCGGCAATTTCTCAAACACTGAACTTGCTACTAGAGCCTCGAAATAGTCAAGGTTCATGCACGCCTGATAGCTCAACACCTCAATTCTCAAAATTCCAAGTGTTTTTTGTTGGATGACCATCTGTAATTTATAGGCAATTTTGAATTTGAAACCAACCGTTCCCCCCAAAATCTATTCATAAATGCTAGATTGGCGACAGATTTTCCAAGATCTTGCTCTTAAATCCTGACTTAAATTACACCCCTCCACTCCATTTAGCCATTTTACCACTATCAAATAATGAAAAGTGACCATAACGGTCACTTTTGGGCTGCCCTGTGTGGTTTCTCCTTCAATAGCGTGACTCCCCTCATGCTTCTGCTGACACTGTGACAATCCTCCATTCCGCACAGTTCCTCAATCATGCAGCTCTACAACCTGGGTAGTGTAGTTTATAGTCTTGTGCCTCCTTTCATCTACCTAGAGTGCTAAGACTGTGCTTCCACCATATAGTCATCTGGCCAAATCCCTGGTGTATGGCTTCAATCGGCTACCATTCACCTTCCCTATAAATGGCTCTCCATTCAACTTAACAAACTGAACTAGTCCACCATCGATAATCTCCTTGAAGACATAGGGCCCCAACTAATGCATCCAAAATTTTCTTGGAAATTTATGAAGCTTGTTGTCATATAATAACACTAAATCATTTAGCTGGAAGGTGCACAGTTTGATGTATCAATCGTGCCATGCCCTTTTGCGCTCCTTTTGAAGTTGCTAATGGAATCCAGCCAAAAACCTATCTTCTTCCAGTTCTGTGAGCTGTGTGAGCCTTTCTTCCAAGTCTTTACAATCTTCCATTCCTCTGAATGCCGCTATGTGCAGACTAGGTACAATGTATTCCATTGGCATTATAGCTTCAATGCCATAAACCAACCAGAAAGGCATTTGTCCAGCCATTTATTTGTGCATTGCAAACCTTCATTAGCACACTCTCCAATATCTTATTAAATGCTTCTATCATTCCATTAGCCTACGGGTGATATCGCGTACTCTTCTGATGGTAAACCTGAAATTCCTCCATCAAGGCGCTAATTGTTTCATTAAGAAAATGCATACTACAATCGCTCATCAAAATGTTTGGACAAACAAACCTCGTCAGCATGTACTCAAAGAAGAATTTTGATGTTGTTGCACTTGTACAGTCCTTCACAGGCTACGCCTCCGCCCATTTGGTTAAATACTCAGTCGCGGTGATGATGTACCACGCACCCGTCTTTTTTCCTTGAGGCTGAATTGGACCTACAAAGTCAATCACCCACTTCTTGGATGGTTGTAACTATATCTGTGGATTCAAAGGTAGCTCATCCCTCTGTGATGGTCTGCCAGTCCTTTAGCATGCATCGCATGCCCTACAATACGCTTTTGAATCCTTATGTAGTGTCGACCACTTCAACCCAACACGTAGAATCTTTTGCACTATTGCTTTCCCACATAATGTCCTCCCAAGGCTCCTCCATGAGCTTCAGTGAGGATGCTATTTCATCCAAATTATGGCACATAACATCGCAGTATTTCATTTGATCCCATTTTATACAAGTGTCCTGCAATGACAGAAGATTTTGTCACGTGCACCACCAGTTCTTTCTTTTGTTGGCTAGTATATCCTTCTGGAGTTGTTCCCATCATCAGGAAGTGTATAATATCTTCAAAGTGACTGTCTGTGACATGCATCGCAAATAGCTGTGTGTCAGGTAGTCCTTCCCCCAAATTAGTAGGCTCCTCTCATGTTTCAATGCACGACAAATGATCCAGTCCAACATTCAATCGTCCTGGTTTCACAATAACCTCAAAATCATATTCCTGAAACAACAACAGCCATCTGCATATTTTTCCCCCCAACAAAAGCTTGTTCACCAAGTACTTCAATGCAGAATGGTCTGTATACATCTTAAAGTGTCCACCTAGAAAGTAGTGCCTAAACTTCTGGAGCACGTATACTATAGCCAGACCTTGGCACTTTGTCGTTGAATAATTCTTCTTAGCTTTAGATAGCTTCCTACTTGTGAACGTTATAGGATGATATAATTCTCCCTCATCGACCTTTTTCAGTACTTCTCCCAACACAATACATGACTCATCCACATGCATATGAAATTCCTTCTTCCAATCCAAGAAGACTAGGATCGGTGTGGTGACATTTTTTCTTTTAGTAATCTCCTCTTAAATTCTTCATTCCAGCAGAATGTAGCATCCTTTTTTAATAGTTTCTCCATCGGTGTGGTAATCTAGGCATATCTTTTGATGAACTTTCTATAGTACCCTGTATGTCCTAATGTTGTGCACAACTATTTCACACTTCTTGGTGCCTCCAAATTGATTAGAATCACGATCTTCGCAGGGTCTACCATAAAGCCTTGTCTGCATACCATGTGACCTAAAAAGATCCCAAAAGGGACACAGAACAAACATTTCTTTCGATTGAGTGAGATCTGGTACCTCCGACATGTATCTATCATCAAGTGCAGACTTGTTACATGGTGCTTTACCAATTCAAACATTGTCCAATCATCAAAGTATACCTCCAGAAATTTGCGAATGAATTCTTTGAACGTTGCGATGACTACGCATGAGAATATCATCGACACGTTCTTCAGCCCAAAAGGCATCACCGTATACTAGAAGCATCCCCATTTATTTTTGAAGGTCATCTTACTTCTATCCTCTGGTGTGATCTTGATCTGATGATACCCTGAGAACCCATCAGTAAACAAATATGCTTCTTGGCCGCCAACATTATCCAGCACCTCATCGGTGAACGAAGTTGGGAAAGGATCATGTACACAAGTGTCATTCAACTTCCCAAAATCTATGCATATCCTTATCTTATCCTTCTGTTTCTTGTCCTGAACTACCATTGGGCTTATCCAATGAGACTCTCTACTAGTTCAATGATGTATGCTACAAGAATTTTATCCAACTCCAAGCAGACCCTTTCTTTATACTTCAGGTTGAGGCGGTAAGGCCTTTGCTTAACTGGCTTCGAATTCAATTTTAGAGTGACCTTCATGGTATCCAAGTCCCCTATTATCCCTTTCAGATCTAAAAAACTTTGTAGCGAATAGATCCTGATATTCGCGGAGAAATTCAATGACCTTATGTATTATTGCATCATCCCAGTAGTCCCCAATCTTTGCAAACTTCGGCTCTGCTTCCATGCCAATGTTCACCTGTCTTGTTTTAAGCAATGTGGTGATGTCTGATTCTCTAGTTGCAGTCCTTCAACGTCATGGTAACCTTTAGTGTCTGGAATATTAATCTTCCTTGGATCTTCTTCTTCCTCTTCCGCTGTCACATTGCAAAAATCCAATGCATGGCTCAATTGGGTAGTCCAATTGGGTGAAATCAAATCGAGAGGATCCTACGGTATCTTGAAGACCACTGGCTTGACCTCTTGCAATGCTTCATCGATACATTCAAATCCATTGTCAAAGTTGAATGTCATAAAAAATCCTTGGCACAAAACATCCTATTCTACAGTGCCATGGCGAAGCTCTATCTCCAAGAACCAATTCATCGATATAACATCCAAGGTATGACAAAACAAATGTACCCACTCTGATTGAGGCTCTGCTCCATAGACTTCAGTCCATTTGGCCAAATGGTCACACAAGTCATTCCTCCCATCATATTTTTTGTTAGCCGCACTTGTGGGTGACCAAACTGCACTTTCATCATCTTTTTGTTGATGCGCCAATCATCAAAATTGTCCTTGTGCGTGCCCCACCATCTCGCAGACGTAGCACGCAGTGCCCAATCCAAGGTCTGGAAGCAATGCTTCTCTGGCACTTCTCTCTCAAATGCATCCAAAAAGTTATCAACATCAGTTAAACCATCATAGTAAGGAAAATTTCTTACCTCTGACAATACATAATGCAATGACTTGGTCATCATATTACAGCACAACGTAGATACTTCATGCTGTCGATTTTGCCAATGCTCGAACTCTTCATCTGAATCTGATGTGCAGGAACTTTCGTGGTCCCATGAAATATTCTCATCTGCTATCAAATTCACCCAATCCTGATCTCACATTGTTACCCTGTAAATCTCATCCAAATTTTCATCACTTTCATAATCATGGATCGATTCAGTATAGCATAGTCCTTCTACAAGGTCTAGGAGCACCACTACACAGAGTGATTTCTTCTCAAATATCATCTTCCGCTTCTTCAAATTGATTATCCCATTCATGTAAGTGGCCAAATCGATCCCAAGGAGCACGAGGTAGGGATTGTTGTCATCCATAATCTCTATTACTTCAAAATCAACTAATGCACTCGCGCCCTCAATATCATCTATTACTCCCTGCAATCTTCCCATTGGGATGATTTTCTATTGATTCTCCATTCTTAACTAAATCGGAGACCACTGTAGCACAGGCCTCCCCATCCTTTCCCATGTATGTTTAGGAAAAACATTCGCGTCCGACCCCAAATCTAAAATAACTTGATCCATCTTGTATTCTCCTATTTACGCAGTAAGCCTCATCTCACGCCCCGTTCTCATCTTATGCCTTCCAATGTTCTTGACTACACGTGGTTTGTCAGTATCGTTTTCCTTCCTAGCGCACCTATTGATCAGCTCTTGTAGTCCATTCATAGCCTTTCTATCACGCAACAGCTTCATAAAGGTTTCTAAGAAAGTAGTAATCATGGACAGATCCATTTCTTCAGCCGACTTCTCCTAAATTCCTGAGGTAGAGGCCTCAACAAAGCTTATCTTCGCTTCCATAAATGTTTATCTTGCACCTTGTAAATCAAACCTAGTCTTTTTTTCTGGCACTTTGCGGACCCACTCACCTTCTTCAGGCTGCTTCCCCTTATCTTCACCAGTCGTTGCTCCACTCCACAGCACAATATTTACCTTAGGATCTTCCTCATGAGGCTCAGCCCTCATCATCTGCAGGTTCTGAGTTGGATGTTGAGGTTGTACCCCCTTTCCGCATATCTTAGCTAATAATATAGGGAAATCCTCCATTGCATGGTAAAACTTATTACAATAGCACCATGATAGACAGATTGGATACAAGAAGTCTCGCGCGTAGTGTCCTGGTCCCCCACAGTTGTAACAAATGGCCTGCCTCCAACCTCTACCAAGTCCTCCTCCACCTCGACCTCGTCCGTGCCCCTGATACTCGCCTTGCACTCCCCCAGCACCTTAGTCCAAAGGCTGGGTTTCTTCCTACACCCTATATGCAATCATTCTATCCATCATTAATTCATAACTACAGAAATTACACTCATCATGACCCACTGATTCACAAAAGTTGCAAAGGAGCTGTTGCAACATCTGCACAAATTTCTACAGCAAATGGCAATTGTTTTTCACATGTTTTCTAGCTACCTGATAGATAGCACAACATAGCATGGGCCCTGTACTTGTTCTTTCTGGAGCTTTTGGCCTCAGAGGCCTTGGTCCCCCTGCTACAGCATAATTGGAGAAAATTGGACAATGATATTTGTCATGCCCCTCCATTTTGCACTTCAAGCACCAAACTTCTTTGTGCACCTTGGGCTGAGTTGTTCTATATTTTTTCAAACTTTGCATTTCTAGGAAAAGGTTCTGCAACTATGCATGAATCTGTTGAACCCCCATATTGGCATCTTGCATCGATGTCTCATGCAATCTCATCGCAATTTCCAGGGCTTCCACCTGGGTCCCAATCTTTTGCTGTGATATCGTAGCTCTTAGATGAGGCAAGAGTGAAGCCACAAACCATTCGTAGTGCTGCCCATCAGTCAGATTCATGTTAGCTTCATAGATTGTACACTTCAATCTCTGATCTACATCCCAGGGTGTCTCACTAGGCTTCATCATGATCTCTTTGAATCCCACAATTGATTGTGCTTCAGACTTAGGTCTACCAAATTCCTTATTCATCACAGTCTGGATATCTGCCAACACCGACATTGGGTTATCAGTAGTACTTAATGTACCACTTTAGCACACGATCCTAAAAAGCACTAACCAACATTGATTTCTTCATTTGATCATCCGTGATACCCTGAGCTTCCCATACAGCCTTCGCGAAGAACCAAAACTGGTTTGGATCTTCATTTCCCATGCCCTTGAACACATGTAGCTTTACTGAGTTCATCATATTGAATGGTGGCGAAGGTGGTGGTGGTGTAGGTGAAGGTGTATGCGGCGGAGGTGAAGATGGAGGTGGTGTGGGTGGATGGGGTATTCGCGGTGTTAAGGTCCTATAATAATAGGATTCATAATTTTGAATTGTCTATAATTAGTCTTGTAATATTGTACATACTTTTTCTTTCTACAAAATGTTTTCCATATTAAAAATTACAAAATTTAAAGAGGGTATGTCCTAAAAAAAATATCAAAGGACAAAAAGAATAAGAAAAGATTTAAAAAAAAAAGGTGAAAAATATGAACCCCAAACAAAAACATATCATGAAAGTGTGCAAATTCAAGTGCCACTACTTTTTACTTCACTGTGCAAAATAATGGTTGTGTGCAACTTGTCATAAATGCCACAGTCCATGATAGTCAAATAGCTTAATATTGACTAGTTCATGCTTTAAATTTCATGTTTATAGATAGAGAATAAAGATCTAGACAAAATATTTAATCTTGGGAGATTAGTAGTTAGGTAGAGAAATAAAATATGCTCAATAGCTTAATCTGAACCATTGGAAGCCCACGGGGCTTTGGATTGACGGTGAATAGGTGCAGTGTTAAGGCACTCCTTGCGATAGGTCACTGGTTCAAATCCCGAGTGGGTACTTAGGTTAGTCTTAACGTAGAAAAAAAAAAAAATCTGAACCATTGGAAGATATAAGGCTAGAATTACATAGTTTTCTTTTCAAAATAAAAAGGAAAGAAAGGGTTTGCTAGTTTAAATGCACCCAATAAAGTGAAGAAAAAATGTTAGGGTAAGTAAAGGGTAAGTACAAGAAAGGTTGCAGAAGTACAAGGTTGTTAAATCAAAAGCACATTTATCATGCTTAATCCTATGTCTCAGTGTGCAGGAGCAGTTATGAAAGTGAAAGGATGTTCACAAGGTTCATTTGCTTAACTTCACCACATTTCATTTCACCCCCCACTACATACTTACTTATTTCCCCATTATCCCATCATTTCTTATGAATATACCCCTTTCCCTCCATTTTGACCCTTACCCCTTGGTTCCACACATTTCCCTAGCAAATTACCCTCCAAAGGTCATTTCCCTACCCAAAACCGCCTTTCCCTAGTGTGAAACCCATTTCCCATTGAAAAATCACTTTCCCCCTTATTAATTTCCCTAAAAACCCATAAAAACCCTTCATCCTAAGTTTTATTCCCTCTGCATTATTTAATTAACTCCGCTATGCCATATTTCTTCGACATAAAACCTTTTAACCCACCACCCTTGGTGCAGTTAAAAAACCTCCATTACATACAACCCCGGTCCCACTCCATTAACCCATGCATTATATTTAATCCCCTCTTTATTCATTAATTAATTACAAATCAATTGTAATTAACCCCCGGGCCCCACAAATCTCCACCCCTATTCCCTCCGTGTAGCTTCACTGCACGACAGCCATTAGATCTATCAGCCCCAGATCTGATGGTGCACATCCATATCGTGTTGATTCCCTTTCTAATCTTTACCAGCCCAAGAGCATGCGAGATTCACGGTTTTGCTCAAGCCCTATTCGGCTACGCGGCATCTCCAGGTGAAATCATGTGCTCTCAGGGAAATATTGCCCAGCTACCAAAAGCGGTGTGATGACCCAGAAAGCCACCTCCTCGCCTAAACCAAAAACTTCCCACTATTCATTTATAATTGCCATGGTAAAATGTGACTTTTACCCATTAAAAGGCCAAAAACGCCCCAAATTGCTCTTTTCGCTCGTTTTTCACTGCAAACTGCTGCTTAGCCATTTGCGACACCCTAAACCTCTGCGACCAAATTTGACCACCTTCTGCCACCTAAAGATACTCTATATACCCAATTGAAGCACCAAGTTGATAGTTCAAGCCTCAAAACCTTCTGCAATTACCTTAGAACCCAGTTTGCACGCTAAATCGCCAATTTCTAAGTAATTAGCAAGGCCAGGAGATTGAACAAACAAGTTTTGATACTACTCAGAAAACATGTTTACTTCGGATTCTCAGGAAATGTATTCAAAGGCTTCATTTAGTAGGAGTTTTGTGTACAAAGAGAAAAACAAGTTTAAACCAGAGACAAAGCATGAAGAAATCATTTACACAGAGGCAGTAATTGTTAAAACAAAGATAAATCAGCAACAACATATTCACATTTTTACATGAAGTCAAATAGGTTTTTAGTAAAATTCACTTTTACTAAAGACATAAAAGCAGGATCAGAATAAAGGATACCAAATGATGTGATTTACCGTGACTGGTAAAAGTAAAAGCAGGTGACAGAGCATTCTTGGTAAAGGACTAAACAGAGGAGGCAGATAAAGAAATACAGATGAAAGGTCAAAGTACAAAGAATAGCCAGAGTGAAGACCAAATAGTAAAGCAGATTAAAGGGAAAATGACCAAATATTAAAAGATAGCATAACCTAAATAATAGTGACAGCAAACAACAATTCAATAACTCTCTCTATCTTATTGCATGAAGATATTTCTTTCTCCTAGATTAATTCCCAAGATAGTTTGGGATATTTTGTAAATTATTTTTGTATAAATAATTCATAATTCTAAGTATTAAGGGTGGATTACTATACATTTGTAGAGTTATTTTAACCTTAAACCTAAGGGTTATTGTACCAATTTTCAAGTCAATAGACTGGAGCAAATAATAAAAAGATTGCACTAGAGGATTTATGAGATGAGCTATTGTAGTGAAGTATCTTCTTTGTCTGATTTTGTTACTTTCTTATGTGTTTCATAAACTTAAATGTTATCTAAATTTGAATGAATTAACTAGAAATTTAACTCAGAATTTGTTTAAGTACACTATGTTTTGCACAATTAATCATTTATATGTTTTCCTCTGATATCCAAATTTGAGAACCCTTAATTGATCTCCCATCCTGGTTGACCTCTTTCACTTCTCTTCATAATCTAGCCTAGGGAACCCTTAATTTCTCCCTGGATCCGATTGGAAACCATTTCACCTCCAAGCCTTTGAGATTTATAGTAACTCCTCTATCTTTCCCTGTAGACACTGTTTTTAGAACTTAATCTAGTCTTGTTTGTCTGACATTTGACCCCATAGACCAATGGTAAAAGACAACCCTTTTTCATCTAAGTAAGTGATCCCACCACCCAAATTCAAATCAAAAACCCCAGCATAATCATAACTAGCCTAAAATCAACTAACTAAAACAAAGTTAAATCATAAAGAGAGAGCCCTCTCTGAGGTTAGGAAGGCTAGATCCTAATCTACAAAGTTGGTTTGTGGTTACCTCTATCATTTCTTTATTTAACAACTTATAAAGAAATTTTGGAGTGATAACATGCAGGAACCCTTGCTTTATCAACTAAACAATACTCTGCGAAGATGCCTGTGCTACTTCCTCATCGTCACTCGAAGGAGGTTCAATTAGCGGGCTATATTCAGGGCCTATTTTCCCTTTGTTCTTGAATTTCCTTCCACTTCGCGTAGCCCTAAACATCAAGGTAGATTCATAACCCACTTTTCACACAAGAGCATCTTAATCGAGGTATTTAAGGATTTTAAATACTTACCTCATGGCCCCTTGAAGAAGCAATGCTCTGCTTCGCTGTAACTAACCGAGATACCGACTGCGAACTCTGTCACAAACCCTCCTGTGATATAGTTGAGCCAATGATCCATAACGCGTGTGATTGTATCTTCAGAGGCTTCTAATCTCCACACTAACTCAAGGGACCAAACTATTGGACCGTTAAGCCTCCACCTTCCTTAACCATCTGCCAATTTAATGATCCACTCATACAAATCGACTGGGAACGAATAGAAGAAGATCTTGTGTATCTTCGTGTACAGGTATCTGTCGAACCAATGTTCTTCCATCAATCATGGATTCTTGTTCTCTTGTGTCGCAAATTCGTGCATTTTTCTATCCAACCAGTCTTTAATATCCTTGTTAGTTGGATTCCAATGATGTGACATCACATATCTCATTATGCAGATCCTGGTCCCGGAAACAGAACCATTTGTTGGCTTGATGGGCCCTGACCCAGGTTCAAGATTAATTAGCCAAGCAAATCCATACACTATTGACCCTTTCAGCATCAATCCGCAGAGCACAGACTAAAGTCTCACCTGAAGCAGTATGGGGGGATGCAGGAACCAAGTTTCTGCACCATGAGATAGTTTTGATGTCATTTTATACCCTAAATGTTCCTTCACACAAACTGATAATCCCTTTAGGGCTTATCGATATACTTCTCTTATTCGGCTTCGAGACCTTCGCAAAGGTTTGTGACCATCCTTTGCGTACCCTAAATAGGGAATTTAGACACTTACATGCCTCTGTAACTAACCCTACTTTTGTGTCTACCCAAATTAGCTTAATTATTGGATAAATTCAATAGGGAATTATGATTATCTTCGCGTAAACAAATATTCTTACTTGCGTTCATATGACAAAGTAAAACACAAATTCGCGCATCAATATAGCATTACATCATAAACCCACTATTCAACATATCATAACCGCATACATTCATAAGAGAATTAAAAGAGCTCATACATAGGTATCTCTAGAATAATTCTCTTTATTGATGGTTCAGATCTTCAGTACAGAATCTAACTTCCATGCGCACACAGATGCAAGGGTCTACACACTTAGCTGCGGACTTCTACCCTAGGCCTCTGCACACACAGATGAAAAGCATTTTTCCTACGCTAAGACTCTTCGCTCTTAGCTCTCACAGACCCATTACATCAATCAATCACCCAAAAACTTACTAAGAACTGCTTAGACTCTTCTAAGACTCTCCCTTTTTATACATTCCCATGGTCCGCGGACCAAGGGTGGATCTAATAAAGCTAACACAAGTAACCTAAACTAAGGGTAGAAACCCTTTTTGAATCCTTACATATTTGTGTTCCGTGACCACAAAATGCAGAGACTTTACATTATTTATACAAAACTTGGTCCTTTAGCCCCAAAACTTGGGTTTTTAACTCCAACATTGACTCTAGGAGACCCGTTCCCAATAAATATTGACATTCATCTGCTATTCATGTTGAGTTTTGGGACATCCTCACTTTATCACTTACCTCCCTGGGTTTTGGGTTATCCTTTTTAAACCTCTCATATGATCTTTGCCATGTCACCATGACCTCTGATCCACGTGTTCAAAAGAAGTCTTCCTACATGTACATTGTCTGATCATATGTCACCACCTTGGATTAATCTCATTCATTGTGTTTCCATTTCATGTCAATGATGAAGCATTCATTATGACTTTCCTTCGACAGAACACTTCCTGTCGACTTCAGCTCATTATCCAAGAAGTTGATCTAGAAACTCCCTTCCAGTATCTTAGAGCTTGCATGCCCCAATGGCAAGTTCTTCGCACTCGACAACAGGTTCTCATCACTGGCCTTCGATCGAATGATTTCACGAGTGTTCAAATTCGATTCCTTATTCACACTCTGTAAATTGTGTTGTTAGTATCTTGAGATCCATTGTCATTATTGGTGGTTTAACTCGTGCTTGTTAACTGTTCACATCATTGACCGGTAATCAAGCGACTTTCTAGAATGTTTGAATTCAACACATCTATTCACGTGTTAGAATTTGTACTTTGATTGGGCCATGTGTTTGGTCAATTTAGTGTGTCCTAAATTTCTATATAAATTGTCAATCCGAGAGTCGTAAACTGCTGAAGTGAAGTGCATTATATATGCAAGATAACTGATTTCTTACTTCTTTTTCGTTTTTTATTTTTTGGTTTGTTTTTGGGTTTATCTCCTTGTTGATTTCCCCAATGTGAGATGACAATTCTAAAAAATCAAGTATGGATATAAGTGTTCAAGGCAATGGTGACCTTTTAAAATAATTTCCAAACTTCAAAGTTTTCAAAAAGGTTTTCAAACTTGCAATGATGAAATCAATTACTAAGAGAAAATAAAAATGTACCTAAATTCTAATTAAACCAAACAGTGAGCTAGTGACTATGAAACGCAGTATCCTTGCTGCTGTATAAAAAAAAAATTGAACTCAAAGCAATTCAAAAACTGTAAGAAAAGTAAACTAAATCATATTACATCAACTCATATTCTGACCCCTCACCATTCGACTCGCTCTGGCTATAGGAGGTAATCATAAACAAATTGAGTAATCTGATATCTAAATTGCATAAAATGAAACTAAGATCAAACTACACATTCATACTTCAATC
The DNA here is from genome assembly GCA_000404065.3 of Pinus taeda. Lineage (NCBI taxonomy): Eukaryota > Viridiplantae > Streptophyta > Pinopsida > Pinales > Pinaceae > Pinus > Pinus taeda. The sequence goes on from APFE031751693.1 coordinate 57,828, forward strand.
CCTCACCATTTGAATCGCTCTGGCTATAGGAGGTAACTGAAAATGACATGAATAATCTAATCACTAACTTGCAAAAAAAATAAACTAATATCAAACTACGCATTCATACTTCAATCCCTCACCATTCGACTCACTCTGGCTATAGGAGGTAACTGAAAATGACATGAATAATCTAATCACTAACTTGCCAAAAAAAAATTAATATCAAACTACGCATTCATAGTTCAATCCCTCACCATTCAACTTGCTTTGGCTATAGGAGGTAACTGAAAATGACATGAGTAGTCTAATATCTATCTTGCAGAAAAGTAAATGAACAAAACAAAACTGAAAGAAATAAATAGTGTTGGAATTAGAAATAAGAAAATAACTCAGTAGAAAGACAAGATAATTCCATCATGTCATTAGTCATTGAAAAGCTATGTGCACTTGCCCGGGCTATCTATTAGAACCTGAATAAAGACACTGATCAGTTAACAGTCATTAGAAAGCATAAAAGAAACTATGGACAACAATCAACATGAATACCATAAGCAGTGTAATATATACAAGCAAATGATTATGGCATCACGAACGTAAATGAAGAAAGAATGAAACTATATAGTAATTACAGAACCTTGGTGTACAGGGGCCCTCTGCAATCTCGGCCAATTAGAAATCAACCACGAATTGAGCTTAAAAACAGTGTCTTCTCATGTATTAAAATGCAGTCATAATATAAGGATTAAGTCATGACACAGTGGCTCGTAAAACAGTCAAAATTACATACCAAAAAGCTAGCTCATATGCGTATGAGAATGCTTTATTTATAACAGGAAATGACACAACTACTTCCTAAAATCTGCGCTGATAAACAAACACGTGAATGACCACGTCCAGAAATCTAGCAATATGGTAGCCGTGAAAATTAAATCCAAGGAGGGTGGCTATTAGATTTGGTTCACGGAGCAGTCCACAAGTTTTAGCACGCCTCCTGGGATTTAGGAATTTGCCACGCAGGTCTTCACGTGGTGAAAAATAGAGTTCTGTCACCGTAAAACTCTTAGGTTGACCAGTGCTTGACTGTCTTTGACCACGGTCTTCTGTGAGTGATTCGGCTGAACCAAGGGGACACGTTCCATTTCTACATCATTTGCAACTTGCCCATGTGGTTGGATTCTCTAGTAGACACCTGTAACATAGACTTCAACAAAAAGGCTACGGAAAGTTGAGCTGGTTGCGGAAAGTGACAAGATTCCACAGTTGATTGAGCAAAAATCTAAATCAAATAGCAGTCACAAGACATAGTTAGGAAACCATTTTATATGATCCTTTTAAACTAATATGCAATGATTTGACAGCTTAGAGGTTCAGGTAACTGGAAAAAAAAGGATAAAAAGGTGTATAGGGAAGATGCAAGTTTGGGACTCAACATACCCCCACTGTGAAGGTGTTGCATGTCCTCATGCAACCAAAATTTTAGTCAGCCCCCTTTAATCTATGTATTCTGAAGCCTATGCTAGTACATCTAGTCCTCTTCTCTTCTTTCTTGGTGCTACCACCATCCTGGGTTTCCTTATCAAACATCTGAATTTGAGATTGATTAATTCCCTGCTCAACTTTCTGCACTTTTTCTTTAATTTCTTGTTCTTTTTCTGCCATAGTCCCAAATGTAGCATAGTATTATCATGAATGATTTTGTCCACTTTTCTTTGCTCCTTTAATGCTTCATTTTCTTGTTTAATGTGCCTGTTTAAAACCTCCAGTTCAAACACTTCTTATTTCAAGGATTGGACTTGTGCATCTTGTGTTATGTGAGGCAGAGTGGATGATGTGCTCAGGCCTGCAGCTATCTTCTCTAAGGATTCGAGGTAATCATACACCTCTTGCTATCTTGGATCTATTTCGAGTGTTTTCCTTAGGCTAACTTTAAAGTCTTGTTGAGGAGGAGGACTGTCTTCTAATTATGGTCGAGAAGGACTTACATCAACATCTGGAGGACTGGTTTCAATATTTGGCAGAGGATGCAGTGGACTACGACTAGCTGGAGGTTTCTCGGGTGTTTCCCCACCCAATTCGATGAAGTGGGGTCCTTTTACTTATGTTTTCCTCCACTTTCCTCTAATCCTGCTGCTTCTTCTTAAATATTGTGGGCTAGTACTCTCTTCTTCCATGCCCTGTTTTCCTTTTTCTTTCTTCTTAGCTGTAGCAGCTTGCTTTCGAAGATGCACTAGTCTCTCAGACAACACTTGATAGTCTTCCTCTACAGATGGCTCTGGTGATTGGTAGACATCTTCTATATTCCTTTTTCCTTTCAATTTTCTCTGTTTTTTGTCCTTAGTTATTTCCTCCTTCTCTTTTTTAGCAACTTCTTTAGTTTTGCTAATAGGAGAGTCCTGGATTATGGCACTTTTTTCTTTTCTCCTACTCCTTCTTGATGTCTTTGGTGTACTGCTTTCAAGTGCCTCAGATGGCTCTTGAAAGTAGTTTCTTAATAGAAACCGTTCCCAGGTATCTTTGTTTTTCTTCAATTAGAATTCTCACGAGTCCATGATGATATAAATGAGGTTCTATATCCCCTATGTTCTTTTATACTGTGGTGCTCATATTTTTCAAGCTCAGCAATAAGAAATAGGGCAAATTAAGGGTTTGGTTCTCTAAGAAATTCATCAATAACCTAGTATGATACACGTACATTGCTCCAAATCGTCCTTACATTGCTCCAAATCGGCCTTCACAAGTGATAAACTTTTGAATGATTAACAATAAGCTACCCCACTCTTCTTTTAATGCATGAACAGGAATTCCTTTTGTGAATACAGTAATGTCCATACCTGGGTTACGTAATATAATTATACATGCCTGCTCGTCCAAACTTTTGTTTTTAAACCAACGCTCACCTTCCTGGGGCAAGTCTGTGGCAGCTGCAATTGATGCTTCAGTGATCGTGAACTTAAGGTCTCCAATCTCCACCACCTGGTCATTGAAAGACCTTGCAAAGGATTTTGTTACTTCTTTATTGTGGCCCTTAAATTTTTGAATGAAGCGGAGCCATTTAGCCTTCTTCAGTAAATCTTTTACTTGAGGGTGTCCTTCTAAGAACTTAGGCCCTTCCGGTTCTGCCCTCAATAATCGTCCCATCCTTTCCTCTATTTGAAATTCAACTGCGTGTGAGGGTTTAACAGAGGTAAGATGGCTAGGTTGCAGGGTTTATTGAAAAACAGTGGCTGAAAATGGAAGATGGATAACAGGTAACGGGAGTGTTCAAGAACTATAAGCGGAAACAGAGGATGAGCAGCCGAGGTGAGTTCACGAAATGGAGTGGAGATGTATGTGAATGAGGTGTGGCTTTAACAAAATGGTAGGGTAGTGAAGTGGAGTCATAATTTTTGAACTGAACGGATGCATAAGAGATGTTACACGTTGATGAAATGGCTACGAAAATTATGGTGGAGAGGAGTCGTAATTAAATGGTTCACATCTCATAAGTACAAGTGGAGTGTGAAAGTGCAGTCATCTACGAGTTAAACCCGAAAGTTAAATAGGAGACCGTTTAGGGAATAAATGCATGGTTCATGGAGTAAGGTCGTGGAATCGTCATGGAGCTATTGTGGTAATCATTACATATAGTGGAGCTTTAAGGTTTAATAACTATGAAAAATTGTGCCTTTGATTGCTATTTGAAAGAAATTTTTACTCATACCTTGGAATCCTTGTCATTTGTTGTCCATTAGCCCTCAATTAAATGCTCCTTATTGATGTCTGTAGATGCTCCATGTCTTCATAGCATATGCTCAGTTATACCTGCATTTTCATGATTATTGCACTAACATCTTGACTGTAAATTTGAAAAACAGAGTGGTGGCTGCGGAAACTGCTTCTGGCTATGGAAATTGCTTCTGGCTGCGAAAACTGCTTCTGGCTGCGGAAATTGACACAACAACCACTTGGCTGAATAGAGATAGTTAGATAATAACTATGTGAATGGAAATGGTCATGAAAAAGACTTTTATTGATGAAATGGAATGAAATGTATGAAATGGAGTTAGATGAAGTTGAGTGGAGTGAAATGAAAATGAAATGGAGTGGGATGGAAATGAAGTGAAGTGAAAATGGGAAAGAAAGAGAGATTTTTTTTGGAAAATATAGAGTGTCAGGTGTCCCTGATTTTCACTCTACATTTTCTATATAAGACTGCCAATCAGTGATTGGTTTTCAGGCTTATACAATTTTATTTTTTTTTTTATTTTTTTTTCAACAGAAGAGAACAAAGGCTAGGCTGGTGGGGAAGAAAGATTCTTCTTCACCAGCCTTATTGCAGAATTCTCTTGAAACATTTTGACAAATTCCTCTTTTGAGAGTGGCTTATGATAAATCTTTAATCTATGGCCATTCCCAATAAGAGGAGTTTGAAATTCATCAATGGTCTTGATTCTTACCGCTCCATTGCTAAAGACTTTGTCAATCTCATATGGCCCAAGCCAATGGGTCTGAAATTTACCTTTGAAGTCTTTAAACTTAAAATCAAATAGTAATTCCCAATCTCCCTCTTGAAACTTTTTCTCTTTGGTGTATCTGTCATGCCACTTAGCTCTTTGATGTTGAACTAGATCAGTTCTTAGGATTTCTTCTTGTCTAATCTCATCTAGCTCATTCAAGTACTCCATTCTGTGCTTTTGGGCTTCTGATAGATCCATCCCCAACTGAACTGCCATCTTGAAAGTTTTGACTTGAAACTCAATGGGGAGCAGGACTTCCTTCCCATAAACAAGTTCATAGGGAGAATGTCCTATTGTATTCCTCCATGTAGTTCTGTAGGCCCATAAGGCTTCAGGAAGCCTTTCAACCCAATCTCTTCTGTGTAGATGAACAATTTTGGTGATGATGCTTTCAATAACTTTGTTTGTAGACTCCACTTGGCCATTTGCTTGCAGATGATAAGGAGTAGATTTTATGTGCTTGATTTTGTATTATTCCATCAGCTTCTCCATCACGTTGGATGTAAATTGACTTCCCTAATCTGTCACAATTTCTCTTGGGACACCAAAACGAGTAAAAATATCCTCATAAAGAAAACTAACAATTGAATTTTCAGTAGCAGAAAGTAATGCTTTGGCTTCTACCCATTTAGTGACAT
>APFE031751693.1:66044-85908 GCA_000404065.3 Pinus taeda
CAGGAAAAGGAGGTGTGGATGAAGATGCAGGTTGCTCAACTATAGGAGTTGTGGGGGTTGACTCTTTTTCTTTTTCTCCTTGAGTGCTTGGGTTTTGAAGATATGCTTCAGAACCTTTATTGGCTTCAAGAGAATCTTCCACAGAAATGCTCTGCTTTGAGCATCTATAGAAGGCTTGTCTAAAACTCTACCAGATCTGAGTTGTACATCATTGAGAGGAACAATCATATAGGTAGGAAATTGTTGTCCTTCTACCATGTAAGCATTTTGAGGGTTTTTATTATTAGGATTTGGCAATGGCTGGGAAGGTAGTTGATTTGTCTTTTGTTGGAATGGAAGCAAGAGTTGGAAATTTGGATTATGTTGAGAAGGTTGTTGTTGTTGTGGAAATGGAAATGAAAGTTGTGGATTTTGATTTGGAAGTTGTGGAGCTTGTTGATTTTGAAAATATGGAAGATATCGATAAAATTGAGAAAATCTCCCATAAGGATTTTTCATACCTTGTACCCATGATTGAAATGGATTTTGAGGTTGGGACCAAGGTTGTTTCCAAGGATTCCAATTTGGTGGGGGTTGAAAGTTCGTGGGGTTGTTAAACCCTTGATTTTGTTTCCCCTTCCAAGGTCTCCTTGAAACAAAATAGAGAGACTCAATTGAATTTGGGTCTTCTTGAAAGATAGCTCTGAGCCCAAGAATTGAAGGACAATCCTTGGTCTCATGGCTTTCTGAACAAATCATACATGTTTCTACAAATTTTGCATCCAAGGGGCATTCCCTTAGAGCATGTTTCTTCCTACATTTTGTACAAAAGATGGCCAAAGCTTCAGCTTCTGCTTTCTGCTTGTTTTGTATCTTAAGGGTGTCTAGTTGCTCACTAAGACTCCCTAAAATATCAGTTTTTAACTCATCAAGCATGTTGCCAATCTCAACCCTACTTACTGATCCAGTTGCAGATTTGTTTGCTCTAATGAGAGAAGGATCTCTAGGCCCTTTTCCAGTTTTAGATTTTCCCCTTGAGAGATGGACACATAGTTCTGCTATATCATGAAGTGTAAGTTGAGGATATATCTCCTTTCCCCATCATGTTCAAAATATCTATCCATTCATCTCTAATGGCTTTTAATAGAAGGGATTTCAAGGTTTCCTCATCTAGGTTATTCATTTTTTCTCTTTTCAGGTTGTATTGAAATATTTCAAGTAAATCCTCCAAGTTTTCATCTTCTTTTGGCACCATTTTGAATACCTCATCCTTATGATTGGTAGGCATACAATAGTCCAGGTATCTATCCAAAAATGGTTGTTTCATATCATTCCAAGTCCTAATAGATTGAGTGACTAATCCCATGAACCATTTTAGAGCAACTCCCTTCAATGTTGAAGGAAACAATTTGAGTTTTTGAGAGTATTCCATATAATCATAAGTTTGGCACACGACTTCAAACTCAAATAGAAATGTTTCAGGATCCTCACTTCGCAACCCATAAAAGTTTGGAAGGAAAGATGGTGAGATGTTTTTCATTATTGTTCGAGATTCCTCATCAACTATAGGAAATCCAAATGAGTTATCTCCATCCCTATTTCCCCGGTTGTTACCTCTACCTCCTCCATTGTTTCCTCCTCCTCTACCTCCTCCAAATCCGTTTACTACTTCCTCTATCATGATAGTTTCCTCAGAGATTTTAAAGTCCTCTGGTTCTTCTACTAATGGCGAACGAGGAGGAATTTCTCCCTCTTCTTCTTCAGGTGATTCTACTTCCTCGATTACAATGTGTTTTCTTGTAGAAGTAAAGAAAGGGTCTTTTCCTAACTCAGATTCGGTGGATAGTGTGGGAGAGTCTCCTAATTAAGCTACTGCCTCTTGAAGTCCAGGAATCCTAAGGCTAGGAGTGTGAGTTGGAGATGATGGAGGTGTATCTTGTCTATACCTTGAAGTAGATGGAGTTATAAAAATCTAACTCTTGGCCCTAGCTATAAACCTTCCCCTAGAATCTCTTGCTCTATGCATGTCATTTTTTTATTTTTCTTCAAGTCGGGCTAATAATTCTCTTTCTGAACTTCCAGATCACTCTAGGTGCAAGAAGAGAGCATACTCAAGAAATTACTGAACCAATAACTCTCTTTTCTGATCCTCCAGGTCACACTAGGTGCAAGAGGAGAGCATAATTTGAGAAGTCATCAATTTTTACGTTCCTTGAAATTTTCTTGTTTGTTTTTTTTTTTAAGAAATTGGCTACCTAGTTTCACTTTCTCGGCAACCGCCAAAATGTTTGTTCAATTTAGTGTGTCCTAAATTGCTATATAAATTGTCAATATGGGAGTTGTAAACTGCTGAAGTGAAGTGCACTATATATGCAAGATAACCGATTTGTTACTTCTTTGTCATTTTTGATTTTTTGGTTTGTTTTTGGGTTTATCTTCTTGTTGATTTCCCTAATGTGAGATGGCAATTTTAAAAATAAAGTATGGATATAAGTGTTCAAGGAAATGGTGACCTTTTAAAATAATTTCCAAACTTCAAAGTTTTCAAAAAGGTTTTCAAACTTGCAATGATGAAATCAATTACTAAGAGAAAATAAAAATGTACCTAAATTCTAATTAAACCAAATAGTGAGCTAGTGACTATGAAACCCAGTATCCTTGTTGCTGTATAAAAATAAAACTGAACTAAAATCAATTCAAAAACTGTAAGCAAAGTAAACTAAATCATATTACATCAACTCATATTCTGACCCCTCACTGTTTGACTCGCTCTGGCTATAGGAGGTAATCCTAAACAAATTGAGTAATTTGATATCTAAATTGCATAAAATGAAACTAAGATCAAACTACACATTCATACTTGAATCCCTCACCATTCGACTCACTCTGGCTATAGGAGGTAACTGAAAATGATATGAATAATCTAATCACTAACTTGCAAAAAAATAAACTAATATCAAACTACACATTCATACTTCAATCCCTCACCGTTTGACCCGCTCTGGCTATAGGAGGTAACTGAATATGACATAAATAATCTAATCACTAACTTGAAAAAAAATAAACTAATATCAAGCTACACATTCATACTTCATTCCCTCACCATTCGACTCACTCTGGCTATAGGAGGTAACTGAAAATGACATGAGTAGTCTAATATCTATCTTGCAAAAAAGTAAATGAACAAAACAAAACTGAAAGAAATAAACAGTGCTGGAATTAGAAATAAAAAAATAAATTAGCAGAAGGACAAGATAATTCCATCATGTCATTAGTCATTAAAAAGCTATGTGCACTTTCCCGGGCTATCTATTAGAACCTGAAATAAAGACATTGATTAGTTAACAGTCATTAGAAAGCATAAAAGAAACTATGGACAACAATCAACATGAATACCATAAGCAGTGTAATATATACAAGCAAATGATTATGGAATCAGGAACATAAATGAAGAAAGCATGAAACTATATAGTAATTACAAAACCTTGGTGTATAGGGGCCCTCTGCAACCTCGGCCAATCAGAAATCAACCACGAATTGAGCTTAAAAACAGTGTCTTCTCATGTATTAAAATGCAGTCATAATATAAGGATTAAGTCACGGCACAGTGGCTCATAAAACAGTCAAAATTACATACCAAAAAGCTAGCTCATATGCGTATGAGAATTCTTTATTTATAATAGGAAACGACACAACTACTTCCTAAAATCTGCGCTGATAAACAGACACATGAATGACCACGTCCGGAAATCTAGCAATATGGTAGCCGTGAAAATTAAATCCAAGGAGGGTGGCTGTTAGATTTGGTTCACGGAGCAGTCCATAGGTGTTAGCACGCCTCCTGGGATTTAGGAATTTGCCACGCAATTCTTCACGTGGTGAAAAATAGAGTTCTGCCACCGTAAAACTCTTAGGTTGACCACCGCTTGACTGTCTTTGACCACGGTCTTCTGTGAGTGATTCGGCTGAACCAAGGGGACACGTTCCATGTCCACATCATTTGCAACTTGCCCATGTGGCCGGATTATCCTGTAGACACCTCTAACATAGACTTCAACAAAAAGGCTGCGGAAAGTTGAGCTGGCTGCAGAAAGTGACAAGATTCCGCAGCTGACTGAGAAAAAATCTAAATCAAACAACAGTCACAAGACATAGTTAGGAAACCATTTTATATGCTCTTTTTAAACTAATATGCAATGATTTGACAGCTTGGAGGTTCAGGTAACTGGAAAAAAAGGCTAAAAAGGTGTATAGGGAAGATGCAAGTTTGAGACTCAACATCATGTTAGAGTGCAAGACCTTGGGCTCAGATTATAAAAGTCCAGGTTGTGAGGAATGATGAATTCATGATTGTATACATGATTCTTTAGACGAATGGCTGCAACCATGCCATGGGTCTCATTTTTTATCCCCTCATTCGGATGACTACGTCCATGTTGAGGATTCATGTACACGATCCTTTTCTTGATGGATAGCTGCCCCTATACCATGGATTCATGTATTGTTATATTCCTGTATGATTTATCAGGCATGACTATGATTTTAGATATGTATATGTATGTTTGACTTGCAAGTTTTCCAATGATGGTATCTGATTCCTTGCATCTACTCGTAAATAATTTCACCCCTCATTCTTGTTCAACCTTCCTGCTTTAGGGGGCATCTATTACACAACATTTTGTCGCTCTCCTTGTACTCCCTGTTTCTTGATCTTGGAGGACCTCTACAGTAAACCCTGTGTACTTCCCTATCATGAAGAACATCTCTCTGAGTCACTTTCCATCTGCAAATCATTTTCCTTTTACATCGTTTCCAGAGATACTTCCTTTAAACCCAGTTTTAAAGGTTGGAGTTATCCCTCAGTTTTTTCCCCGCGCCGATTTGCTGAGAATAACAATAAGCCCCATGCCGATCAATGTTGTTATCCCTTGATTACCCACGCCGATCCTCTTTTGGAAAGTTTTTAAAAATAGATTTGAAGCTTCCAGATCTAAAAGCTTCGTGGGCGGAGGTCTGGTAAATGGTTAATCGAGATAGAGATGAGAGAGACTGTTTGGGCTCCTTTCCCCTATTAAAAAGGAACTAACCCAAGGCATAAGTATTCCTCCCATCATAAGAGGAACCATATCCCCTCTCTCATGACTATATAATCCCCTTCTATTCTAGCCTCTGTTGGTCTTGGATGGAGCTAATGAAATAGCTTGGATTTAGCTTGGATTGAGCTTAGTTAGTGCTAGGAAAGCTTGCTAGTCATAGCTCTTACTTTATGCTTGTTACGAGCTTGTTAAAGGGAGAATAGCTTGTAGAATTTTTTGGTGTGAACAAGGAGAAATAGACCCTAAACTCCCATGATTGAGGTGTTTGAGGAGATTTTAGAGTGATGTTTGGGATCCAGATCCATCGAAGAAAACCTGCAACGCTACGGCGAAGGTTGTACTTTCCTTTTTGTCATATTAATACAGCTGATATTTTGTTTCCTATATCAATTGCAACACTATATTTGGTAGCTAAAGACCTATTAGCCTCTTAAGTATATTGAAATCTATTGTATGATATCATGTGTGCGTTGGTTTCTTGTCTATTTGTTCCAGGTGTTTGATTAACAAGGAGCTTATCGCTAGAGAAAAAACAGAAGGACATCATCGAACAAGGATAAGCCATACACGAGGTATGATCTTATCCATTCTCAATCTAAGGGAAATGATGTTAGATTGTCTTGTTTGTGGCTAGACCCTCTCCCTTGGGATAGAGGGATTGTCTTTGTCTGCAGAGAGAATCATCCTACTTCACACTCTGCTATCTGAAGATCACACTCTACCTTATCTTCGAGATCAGATCCAACAGTTGGGGTTCTTCCACCACAATACAACTCAGATTTAGAAGTTTGGATTTTCACAGTAAATATTATACCCTTTGCATAGTGATGGTTTTGACTATTGTAGTCCATATTAGATTGACGCAACACATTCAACAATACCAAGACCTTCAGATTTCTATTACTATATGTTAGGTCCTTATAATACTAGTGATTACCCCATTACTTTTGTCATTGTATTCCTTATTGTCATTTTTGTGACCCTATTTTCCCCATATTGTTATTATTGTGCACCCCAAAAGCCCACTATTGTTATTTATGTGGACTTATATTATTATGGTTAGGTTGGCTTGGGTTATATTGTGACCCCTTAGTCTCCTATATAGAAGGATGTTTTGTCATTTGTATAATCCAAGAATTGTTCATTTGTGTAATGTAAAGGAGGTTGCCCCCTCGAAGAGGCTAAATTATAAGGCGTTGATCTATATTTTCTATCTTTTTGTGAGCTGGTTTCATAACATTTGGTATTAGAGCTATGGATTCTAGGGTTTCACTGCTCCAAACAGGTCATCGTGGAATTGTTCGCTATAACTTTTTTCTGTGATGTTTCATACACTAAAAAAAACCTCGTTTGGGTTGAAGTCATTCTAAACCTCGGATCCAAATTTTATGATTTTCGCACTATATTTACAGAGATATGATCTGAGGAAGTTGGTCTTTTGCAGACCCCTGAATTACATTCCAAACAGGTGATCTGGGGAAAATAGTCATAACGTTTTTTTTGAGCATCAGATTGAAATTTCATAAGTAGTTACAAAAAGCGGACGGACTATAATTTCCTGTATATATTTTTCAGATCCTAAGGTCAAAACAATGACACGTGGCACTTCATAAAATTTTGCTCTTTTGAAAAGGTATATAATTATGTCACCTTGGGAGATTGTGCATAACTCTTTCTTGGAGATTCTAAATTCGATCAGACTGGTGGCATTGGAAAGAGGACACAGAGGGCTACTACAAGTCACAATTTTGAACTGGAAGATCCAAAATTACAGAAATACATCAGATTCAATATTGAGTGCCTACAAAGTGAAAAAAGGTGTGTATTTTTTTTAGATATTTTCATAAGCTTGTTTGAAAAATTAGTTTGAAGGAATTCAAAGGGCATAGTGAAGCATTATTATCGGTAATTAATGCCCCAAAGAAAGAAAATGGAAACACCTAGTAAACAACCTGAAAGCTCTACCATGACTCATGAAGAAGAGGAAGAAATGTTACATGATATATCAAAATTACGAGACCAAGTGCAACAAATGTCACTCTCACAAAAGCTAACAGAAGCTAAGATAAATGGCGTGGAATCTAAGATAAATGGCATGGAATCTAAGACGAATGGCGTGGAAGCTAAGATGAATGGCATGGAAGCTAAGATGGATGGCATGGAAGCTAGGATGGATGGCATGGAAGCTAAGATGGAAGCTAAGATGGATGGTATGAAAACACTATTACTTGAAAGGCTTCCTAATGGAAAAAAGGTAGGAGAGGAAACTCATAATGAGAATAAAAGGAATGTTAATCATGATTTGAAGAATGAAAACATGGAATATTTGAAGAAAGACATTGAAGGATTGAAGGGAGGTTTGACAAAGTTGCTACAAGAAAGGCTTCTTAATGGAAAAAATGTTGTAGAGGAAACTCATGATGAGAACAAAAGAAATGTTAATCAAGATTTCATAGACTCTAACATTGGAACAAAGACCCACCATGTTCCAAAGATCAATATGAGGAAGTTTGATGGCAAGGATCCTGTAACATGGATACTACAGATGAAGCAATTTTTTGATCTCCATAATGTGCAAAACACACAAAAGGTACGCATTGCAACTTTATATTTGGAACCAAACCAGTTTGTATGGTATCAATGCCTTTGCTCTCATAAACAAATTGTGACTTGGGAAATTTTTACAGAAGAAATGACAGCACATTATTATGATACGAAAAACAACACTTTTTTAGCCAATTGATAAACCTCAAACAAAACGGTACAATGAGGGACCACATTGAGGACTTCCAAAAATTTAATATAAGGGTAAAAAATATTCCAAAGGAGCATAGGATTGATATGTTCATAGGGACTTTAAAGGATAACATCCAACATCAGGTTTGCCTTTGGGAACCTGACTCATTGGAGAAGGCATTCAGGCTGGCAAGAAAAATGGAAAGCAAAATTATGGCAACAAGGAAGCCTACCACTCACAACTATAAGGATGTAAGTGTTGTTTCCCCCAGCCATCCACAACCTACAAGGTTGACACCCCAACAATTGGAAGAAAAAAAAAGAAAAAGGGCTTTGTTATAATTGTGATAGCAAATACACTAAAGGTCATAAGTGTGCTGAGAAGAAATTATTTTACATATATTGTGAAGAGGAGGAAGAAAAGGAACAAGAAACACCAAAAGAAGAGGATATACACCAGGTACAAACCCTAGAGAAAGAAGAAATGAATCCAACCATATCTTGTAATGCATTGGCTGGAATTACCACTCCGTAAACTATCAAGATAGAAGGACATATCAAGAAGAAAAAGGTAAGTGTTGATTGATTCGGGAAGTACCCATAATTTTATTCATAGTAAGATAGCCAAGGAATTGAATTGTTTCTTATATCCAACACCAAAGTGTCAAGTGATGGTTGCAAGTGGAGGAACCATAAATTGCTCTGGAAAGTGCCATAATATTAAGCTATCCATGGGAGAGTATGTATTAAATAGCCCAATGCTTTCCATTCCAATGGAGGGTGTTGATGTTGTACTAGGAGTCCAATGGCTACAATACTTGGGTATAATAGCTTTTAATTTTCAAAAACGTTTCATGAAATTTTCTTCGGAAGGAAAGGAAGTTGAATTAAGAGGTTGTTGTGCCCTACAACAACCCCCCCATTTCATATCATTATTATCCCAAAACTATAATATGAAATGGGTCCCTTTTTAATTTTAATTGGTATCAACTTAGTTTTATTCAAAAAGGTCCGAAATAATAAAATTAAACATTACCAAACCTTTTTTAATAAACCAATCAAAGGCCTTATATATAAATGATTAATCTTTTATCATTGCGATAAAGCGATCGCAAGATCGCATATCGCAATGACAAAGGAAACACAATTTAAGGACCCATTGGTTTTCTTCGATGCGAAATAGGCTATCGGATATCGACGATAATGAATTGGCGCGATAAAACTCCCTTTTGCTCTGATGCGATGCGATATCTCTATCGGAAATCGACGATCATCTATGCATGCTTTTAAAGTGTCCCACTCAGTACTCCCGACGCGATGCGATATCGCTATCGGCGATCGGGGATTCCAAATGGAACAAATATAATGATTTACGATTTCCCCGACGCCCGATTACGATAAAGCCAAAAAGCGCAGATTTCAAAGAAAATCTTAAAGCGGCTTTATTAGGATTAATTCGTATTTAAAGCCTTATCTTCCGAAGATCCATTCATCTGTACTCAACCGCCAAAACACCCAAGGCACGCTTCAAATAAATCATTCGGCCATTAATCGAATTGACGGGCATTTATAGGATTGACAGGTCTTAACGGCCATTTAATGAAACAGTAAGCCTGAGATCTTTTTACAGATTGTATCCGAAGCCACCTTAAGTTAATCATTCGACATGCATTTATCGATATATATCTCTCTCAGGTTCGATTTGCACTATCATTTTTTGTGTTACGTTCACTATCATTTCTGTGCAGAATTCTTCCGAAGTAACAGAATGGGGAAGAAGTCCAAGAAAACTACAACGGCTTCCGCTTCGCCGGCCACAGGGCAAGCCATCGTTGATCCAAGTACTAAAAAGAAAGGACTAATATCGGATACTACATGCCTAGGACTTGCCAGAACTACTTGGAAAGGCACCTATAATTTGATCGAAGACGAAGAGCTAAGGGTGACAGCAATACAAGTCTCAGCTGACAGCACTCACAAATCTGAGGCTAATCTAAAGGATTTAGCCAACTCTTTTCTTCATCGAATAGCAGCTCGGGAGCAAATCCTCCCATATACGGATGTGGTTAGATGGGCAATTGAGGAAATCCCAATTACAAACAGAACCTTCAGCACCAGAGATGGGAGAATTTTCGGTTCCTTTCAAGCTGAGGATTTAAGGCAAATGTATCATTTACCGATGCCAGAGAAGAAATATAACACGGAATTTCTGGAAAAATTCCGAGCTGAGAATGAGACTGAGTCTGAACCCATTCGGGATTGTAGACAAAATCCCGCAAAACACAAGCACGAATCTTCGAGCAAATTAACAGCAACGAAGATATTGGAGCAGTCATGTTACCCGGAGCTGGAGAAAAATGGAAGGTTAATCGCGGGAATTAACAGCTTGACATGGGATTCCTATTGGTTCTTTTTAGTGAAGCCGCACAGCTAGAGAGCCGCCCTCAAATGCCTCACAGATGCGATCGGGTATATTATCCCCGATATTCAGGATGTCACCTTTGCTGCCCAACTCAGTTCTCGCCTCAACAAACCACCCGAAGTGGAGCCAATGCTTGCGATAAGCCAGCTTAGGTTTAAAGGCAAACAGCCTGAGTGATGATTCACATCGCCGACTGCCAGATTGCTACCAAGAATATAGTTATTATTAATTGATACCAATTAAGTAGGATTTTGGTTTCATAGATTTTTAGTTTAGTGTAGTATTTATAGACCCTTTCATGCATTTAGAAAGGTTGTAAAGTTTTGTTATATGAATTAAACCCTGAAGTAGCAACTATGTACTTTCAAGGGATATTCTTATGAAACAGACCAATCAAAATCTAATTTTGATAAGAGCTTTATACAATGTGCACTACTGGTCTTTGTTTAAAGCATTTCTGCGTTGAAGGAAGAATTTCAAAATAGCGATTGATATTGGGATTGATTAGCGCTCTATGGGATACTATATCTATGTCGGACCATTCTTTAATGAATTGTCATTGATCGCTCTTGCTATTATTCACATTATACAGTGTTTTTAACTAGCATTTCTTTATGCATTTCCACTATTGTGTTTATAGTATGCTTTTCTTCCCATCATTGTATGTTAAATGATTTAAGTGCAGCATCTTGGTTTGTTAATTCACTTTGTTTAACTATTTAGATGAAGTAATCTTTGAATGAATAAATATCTATGTTTATTTGATAGAGTCATCTATATGCCTGTCAATAGACAAAGATCATCAAACGCTGCATTTCCAAAGAATAATTGTTCCCAGGATTAGTATTAGTTCTCTTATTTTGTTGATAGATTAAGTTATTCACCTATCATTAGATCAGACAACCCATCACTCATCCACCCCTTTTATTTATTATTGGGAAACTAGTCCCATTATATCCAGTCGGAGCCACCATCCCAAACGGAAAAGGAGTTGTATTAAGGTCCGGACCGGGTGGTTATCCCCCAATGTTGATACAACGTGTTAACTCAAAATCAAGTCCTAATAGGCTGCTGGTCAGGTTGACTCTAAGTAACTATTTCAAACCAAGCTTTTGACTAAGGCTTAAGCCTCTTAGCTGAGAGGGCTCTCTAAAAAGGTTATTGATTTTGATTAATGATAAGATGGCTAACTCTTGTGGTGTAACAAACATGGAAAATTATAAAGGCTGGTTAGTATTACATAAGTTTTCATTGGGCCTATGGATCAAATACTTCATAAAACTATGACACTGCCTTTACATAGAGTCAGGGCACTTAGCATTTAAATGTTCAGAATACAACTTACATAAAACCACAGTTCATACATGCATACAGGAAGTCAGAGCACAATCAGTGAATTCTGGGTGATTATGCATCCATGCAACTGTAAAAAGACATTAAGGAAAGAACAAATCACACATTCTGAACATGACAAATCCTTCATGAATCCTGAGAAGAAAAGAAGATGATTTATATTACTGAAAATGGTCTTTACATAAGCTAAAACAGTACTTCTGTTATCAAATTTCCAACCCTCATTACATTGTTGTTTCAGCTATATATAGAATCCTTATTCTAACTAATTCGAGCTTCCTCCTCCAACATGAGGGGAATTTAATAACTTGATCCTTATCTCTAATGACACCTATCATCTATTTAACTGACTAGTAAATACAATAAAGTGCTGACTGGAATTTTTAAAAAGTTCTAAATTAACTAGGACTCTAACTCTGTTTCCATGCCATAGTGGCTACTCCTCATTCTTTGACACCTGGTCTTCTTTCAAATTGGATAAGCTGGACATTTGATACTCCATATTGACCTTGAACATTGAATCCTTATCTGCCCCGTGCTATTAGGAGATGTCCCCTGCTTCTCGGCTTCTGTTTTCCACAATTTGCTCAAATATATAACAGCACTTTTCTGAGCCTTTAATAACCCAAGGTATGGAATGTTGCCACGTTTTTGATGTGCTGTAGGCTGTAATGATGGAAAGGTGTCTCTTTTTCAAAATTCCCACTCATAATATCAAACTGTTTGTCTGCGTTAAAATCATCACCTACAGCAGTTTCGTAGCGTGCTACAAAACTGCTGTTTTATTTAAAACAACTTGCCTTTTGACCCGAGAACTTATATCACCCAATCATTGATTGCCAAAAACTCCCTTTGATTTTTCATATGTGTAACAGGGATTTATATGTTTTCAAAACCATAAGCCTAAGTAAAATTGAAAAAAATTTGGAGCAAAACCTTTCTTTGAAAAGAAAATTCATTTATCAGGCAACTTGCCTAGCTATGCCTTCAGGTCTCTAGCAGCTTTCTGCAGTTGATTAATCTCATCTTTAGCTGCTTCTATTTGGCTCTTCATGACTGCTATATAATCTTCTTCAGATGTGATGACTGCCCTGTTTGTATCTTTTTGCTTAACTTTCTCAGTTTCCTCTGTTCTGGGCAGTGCTTCCTGTGCTTGCTGGAATTTTCTGGTCATAGGTCTTCTAGGTTTAAAAATAAACTGCTGAGCTGGCTCATCAAATTTAAGCCTTTTTGAGGCCTTGGTTTTCTTAACACTTTCTTATGGTGACTGTGTCAAATCAATTTGAATTGGTTTAGACTGCTCTAATTCAATAGCCTGTAATAAATCATTTAGGCTTGCCTTAGACACAGGGCTCTCTTCAACAGCTATAGCTTTACCTTTTTCTTTATTAATTTGGCTTCTTGTCCTTACCCTTGAGACTGCTTCACATTTGCTTGCTTCAGGTACAGTCTTCTTACCCTGAGTCTTTTCCTTTGTTGATTGCTGAGGTTGTTCTTGAATGATTAGTGGCTTCACTGGTTTTGGTAGCTGTGGCTTGGTTTGATTTTTAGCTCTTGCTTCCCTATGAAGCTCAGCTATGGTGAACTCTCTGGCTGGTTGTGGAGTAAGGCCAGTCTTGCTTTGGAATCCAGCCATGAAAATAAAAGAATTCCAGTCTCTATCTATCTTTTGGAGGCCATATAAAACTAGCAACTTAATCAAACCATGATGAAATAAAGAGGTTTCACAATCCTCTTTCCTCAGCTACACCTTATCACACATCTCACTCAAACTGTGAAATAAATAAAAAGGAATGTCTATGGAGACTTTTCCGGTGAAGTGCAAGAGTAGTTTAAAATGGTAAGAATAAACCTTATTGTACCTTCCTTCACAGGTCAAATACTTCTATATGCAGGTGAGAAGAAGAGCATAATGTTCCTTGACATAATGTCTGGGCACTGCTTTTGTTAAATCTTCATTTACATATCCTTCTTTCAAAACTCCTTACGATTCATATCAAAATTTAATTTTTTTAAACCATTCTTCCATCCCTCTTGGGATCTCTGTTACAGCAGCTATTGCTTCTTGGAGAAACCTGTATTTCTAACATGGCTACCTTTGAATTCAAACCAGTGAAATTTAGCGCAAATTCCTTAGTTACCTGTGCATGCCCTCCTTGTAGCTTTTTACAAAATTTCCAGCACCCGACATCTTTGAACGCTTTATTCACGCCTTCATCTCTCAACGTTATGTCCAGGCCTTCAGGTTCATTCCTCTGACATTTGCCGGATCTGTGCTCCTTTCTCTCCATATTTTCCTTTGAGATCTTCACACCCAAATTCTAACAACTCCGATTGGGATGATGGTTCAGCTCCTTTTTTAACTCAGCCTCGCTTGTAAACAGGCTCGCTTGAAATCAGCCTTGCTTGAAATTCAAAATGAAACACTTCACTACATAATCGGCCGACTGGTCACTCATGCAACACTTACGACCATCATTAAGGTCTATGCACGGTAAAATCTCTTGGGAATGATATTCCTGTGCATATCAGCGATCTATTGGTGGAGTAGTGGCAAATGAACGTTTAGACATGATACAAAAGGTACACAGACTGACATGAGTAGACACAAATGCTGACTTACCTACGGACTTGACATTTCGGGAAAGATTCGCTGCGAAATACATGAATCCATGATTTCACAACGCTGTTAGTTATAATTTTTAATGATGCGTTGCGAAACTGCTTAATCATGATGCACTGCGAAAATGCTAGACCATGATTGCGATGCGAAATGGGCAAATAAGGTTGCGCTGCGAAATCACTAAAAGACACAGTGACTTGGCATAGACAAGACATGACTATGGAATAATGATGGGTGGAGGAGAACCAATAGGAGTGGAGTATGATCTAAGTTAAAAACCTTTAAAACTCCAAATCCTAAGTGAGAAAAATAAAATGAAACCAACTTTAACACAGACCTTTGTCATCAAACTAGGATAGGCAATTAAATGCATCAAACTTTTAATTCTAAGTGATAACACAACGATTTTTGGGGCATCAACATTTCTGGCGCTAGAAGGAGGGCCATCCGCTATGAATGGCGAGTAAGCCAAAACCTATAGACCATTCACAGAGTAAATCACCCTCCACCTCTCCTCGGAGCTCTCGTTTGCACTCTGAATCATCAGTATCCAGACGAGAAGAGGAAGGATCAACTACTACTGCTCAACCTCATCATACTTCAGAACATTTAAGTCCGGAGTCCCCTGAAGTTCAATATATCATCCAGAAACTTCAAGGCTTCTCGATTTCACCTCCTAGATCTGAAGTATCACAAGGCAGTCAGACTTCGCAATTCCACTTACCTCCTCACCTTACCAGACTTCAAAGCAAAAAACTAGGTATTGAACCACCTGAGTTTCCTTTGCCCGAAAGGAAAAGGATTAAAAAGAGCACTAAAGGTTCTGGTAGTGAAACCTTTTCTCCATCATCTTCCATTTCATCATCACCTGTGCGAAGTCAAACACCCACTTCACCATTACATATTGTTGTTCACCAAGGGACTTCACCTTCAACATCAAAATCCTTTCAGTCTTCATTTCCACCTCTCCCCCAAGCACCTGGAACACCACAGGAAATTGCTGGTACTCCCAAAATGGCTCAAAGACCATGGAGAAGTCCTGGTGCAGTCACCATGCCTGCGCCTTTACATCCATTACCCGATTATCCTGAGAAATGGTTACCAAAGTTCAATCCAGATGCTAGAACGTCAGCAGAGGAACACATAAATAATTTTATGTTGTCAGTCAATTTGAAGGGAGTAACAGAAGAAGATGTTGTAGTTAGATTGTTCCTCTATACATTACAAGGATCAGTAGGATCTTGGTATTTTTCCTTACCCGCTAGATCCATCACCAGTTGGAATATCTTTCAGGAACAGTTTCTTACCAAATACGGCGATGATAGATCCTTGGCTACACTCATCAATGACCTTTCCAATCTAAGGATCGATTCAAGAGAACCCATTAAGGAGTTTAACTCTCGATTTAACAAACTCTTGAACAAAATCCCTACCGATGATAAGCCAAGCGAACAAGTTAGAAGCAAATGGTATATTACAGCCTTACCCTCAAACATAGCCATTTTTTTGGATAGGGCTAAACAACCTACATTGGCCGAAAACATGAAAGAAGCCCTCGCTGTCGAAAAAAGTGTAATCGCTTTGGAAAAGAAAACTGCTCTAGAGGAACGAAAATCCAAAAAAGTCTCTTTCAAGGATGATTCAAAGAAAAAGATTACCAAGGATCCATACGACATGGAGGGCCTTCAAAAAGTCCTTAAAACCATGTCAAATGAAATGGTTGAGATTAAGAAGCAAGTAGCAAAATCCTCAACAAAGAAACCTTATAGGAATTTCAAAAAACCTGAGTCCAAGCCTCCAAATGTCATATCTTATGCAGATTCGGATCTTGAGGAAGAAGAAGAAGAAGAAACAATTACACCCTCCAATGAATTAGAAGAAGAGGAAGTCATTGAATGCCATGGAATGTGGGACTTTATACTCCCTAATTCTGATACTGACACTAAGCAAGAAGCCTTTCCCGTGACTACCAAGAGCAAAGCTACTCCTGAACCTGTTCAGGCCAATCCAAAGAAAAGGAATGCTGGTACTAATACTACAAAGGAAAAGGTACCCACAAGGAAGCCAGCCACAACAGTATCTCAAAATCAACCCTCATCCTCCAATATACCTTCGTCATCTAAGACGTTGGTAGTATCTGATTCGATGGACTATAATATTGTTGATGACATGAAGAAAACTAAGGAAAACATCACCATGTTTGAACGCAGTAAATTAAAACATCAACAAAAATTACTTCTCAAAGAACTTAATGCATTTCCTTCTTCACCTCTTCCCAGTACTAAAGCTGCAAGCGATTCAGGACAACCACCTTCTGGTAGAGTTGAGGCAACTGATACAATTCTAATTGGAGATAGATCAAATTCCCATACTCCTCCTTTCCTCTTAACATATGAAATTTACAATCGAAATCTACATAACTGTTTAATTGACTCTGGGGCATCATCTAATATAATTCCAGCTTCAGTTTGTTCTAAACTGAACATAGAACCTCAGAAATCCTCAATTCACATTGTGCAGTTAGATAGAACTAAAGTTCAAGTTTTAGGGGAAATAAACTCTGTTACAATCAGGTTATCGGCAAATCCACGAGTGGTCCAAAGGATTGATATCTTAATTGCCGATATACCTGAGTTCTATGGTTTAATTTTAAGTAGGGATTGGTCAGAAAAGCTCCATGGATATATTTCCACCGGTTGGTCCCATATGTGGCTCCCCTATAAGGGTAAGCCGAATCAAATAAAGATCGATCGAGAGAAACACATGACCCACATTGTTACAGAATTTGAACAAGAAAATCAACCAATTGCGTTCAACAACAATATATTAGGAAATTATTCTTCTAAATCATTTTTCAACAATTATATTGCCTAGCCATCTCCTTTCTCGGTAAACAATTTCACATCACAAATTGAAAACTTTTCGCAGACTGACAGGTCTAAATGTGTTAATGTTACTGAGAATTTTGTAAATAAGATTGTAGATAATTCTTTATTTTGGTCTTTATATTTCGATGGGTCCAAATCTAACGAAGGATCAGGAGCAGGATGTATTTTGGTTGGCCCACAAGGAGAAAAAACAATGATGTCCTGCAGGCTAGAGTTTGAATGCACAAATAATACAGCTGAGTACGAAGCATTAGTCCAAGGATTATATAAAGCAATTGGCCTCAAAGTCCAATACTTGAAAGTGTTTGGAGATTCTGAGATCATTGTTAAACAGGTAAGGAATACAATTCATTGCCTTTCGAACCATCTCAAACATTATCAATCGCTAGTACAAGAACTCACCTCTCACTTTTTAGCATTCAATATTTCTTCCATTCCCAGGTCTCAAAATTCAGCAGCCGACTTGCTAGCCAATGTCGCTTCTAAGCTCCTCCCTTCCGAAGACTATAGCCTAGATAGATTTTCAGTAGAATTGCTTTTTAGGCTATCAATTCCTGACAATGTCACTAATTGGAGAGTATTCAACCACGATGAAGACATTTTACAGTTTTTAACCTCTGAAAAATCCTACGACAATCAAATCATTGAGGAAAATGAACATGATATTCAAATGCGAGGTAAGCATGAGGAAAATTCAATCCCAAAGCCTGTGGTGAAGCTTGAGGATCTTTACGATATTAAAGATAGGTTTAAACCTGTGACCAATACAAAACTCCAGAGCTCTACCTTAAGGTTTGAATTGATAAACCTTGGCACTGAACAAACTCCTCAAAACATTAAATTAGGATTAGGACTTTCCGTGGAAGAAAAGGAAGCATTCATTAGACTATTACGCAAGAATAAACATGTTTTCGCTTGGAAATATGACGATCTAAAAACGTATGATACATCTATTATCCAGCATACTATTTCGATGCTTCCCGAACAGAAACTAGTTCAACAAAAGTTGAGGAAAATACATCCAAACATAGAGAGTCAAATAAAATCGAAACTTAATAAACTCTTGAAAGCTAAGATCATCTTTCCCGTTCGACACTCAAACTGGGTCTCCAATATGGTACCAGTCAGAAAGAAAAATGGCGACATAAGGATTTGTATTGATTTCAGAAATTTAAATAAGACAAGCCTAAAAGATAACTTCCCATTACCCACTATGGAGCAGATACTCCAATCAGTGGCAAGCTCAGAGTTAATGTCCTTTTTGGATGGTTTTTCAGGATATAATCAAATTTTGGTCCATCCTAATGACCGACTCAAAACCAAATTCAGAACAAAATGGGGAACGAATGCGTATCAAAAAATGCCTTTCGGACTTATTAATGCAGGAGCCACATTTCAAAGAGCGATGGATATCGCTTTTAAAGGATTGATTAACAGAACAGTAGTCGTCTACTTAGATGATATTACTGTATTTTCTAAAGAAATATCCAATCACTTGCATGATTTAAATCAAATCTTTCAACGCTGCAAGAAATGTGGTATTTCCTAAAAAATCCTTTTTCGCTCTTGATCAAGGAAAGCTCCTAGGCTTTATTGTTTCTAAAGATGGCATTTATATTGATACGGACAGGATCAAAGAAATCTCTGAAATCCCTTTTCCTCACAATAAGAAATCCATGCAGTCATTTTTAGGCCAAATCAATTTTGTTAAGAGATTTGTTCCAGACTTTTCTCAAATCATTTTGCCACTTCAAACTATGATTAAGAAAAATTCAGTCTTTAAATGGGGATCGGCAGAAAAGGAAGCGTTTGAATTGATCAAACAATCAATAATCAATGCCCCCGCTTTAAATGCCCCTAATTTTTCTAATCATTTTACATTGTATACTATCGCATCCGATTTCTCTTATGCTGCAGTACTCACACAGATCAACAATCACAACTTGGAAGCGCCCATTTCATTCTATAATTCAAATCTTCAGGGTGCTGAACTAAATTAATCCGAAGTAGAAAACCAAGCCTTTGTTGTATATAAAGTTGTTAAACATTACAGACCCTTCCTTTTAAAAGCCCATACAAAAGTTATAGTTCCTTTCCCTTCAGTAAGGCAACTATTAATCCAAAGAAAATTGGGAGAAAAAAGGGCAAACTGGGTAACAGCACTTCAAGAATACGACCTAGAAATTAAACCAGCGAAGATTGTTAGAGGCAAAGGTTTTTGCAGGTTGTTGGCAGGAGCATCCAACATTCCAGAATCAAGTGATACAGATCAATTCGAAGAGATCAACCAGATAAGTATCGCTGACTCTGAATCACAATATGCTGATTTAATATTTTATTTGAAAAATGGATATGCACCTCCTAACCTGTCTTACAAAAGCAAAAGGGCCATAAGATTGAAAGAAAAAAATTTACCATTATTGATGATGTGCTTTTTAGGCAAAATTATGATTCAATTTTATTGAGATGCCTAGAAAAACCTGAAGCACAAAAGGTTTTGCAGGAATTACATGATGGACCGGCAGGAGGCCACATTGGAGCTGATACAACAGGTCACAAATTCATCCATGCTGGATATTATTGGCCCACTCTATTTAGAGATGCTCATGAATATGTAAGGAAATGCCAAAATTGCCAAACTTCTAGTGGAAGACAAAGGAAATCAGCCTTCCCTTTGCAACTAGTCAACATTGAACAACCATTTGAGCAATGGGGATTGGACATCATTGGAGAAATTACTCCACATTCTTCCAAACAGCATAAGTAT
>APFE031751695.1:0-10869 GCA_000404065.3 Pinus taeda
GAGCCTTCTCATACCTCGTAGGGCTAGCTACGAGGTGAAATGGTTTGATGTAGCCTTGAGAGTTTGTCTATCTCAGCCTAGGTGAATTCCAAGCGCTAACAAGTTGGAGAGATTTCGGTTCCGCTATCCATAGATTGGGGTTCTACCTCTTATCATGGTGGTCAAGCGTCGTATGCTCAACCCGAAAAACCACACCAGCAAAATCCACAAGGACAATCCTTCCAAGGAAATCCTTTTGCTTCTAGTGGTCCCCTTTTCACTCCTCATACACAACTTGCTGGTAACCCAGGCCACCCTTCCATTCAACAAGCCCAACCTGGTCTCCAGCAAGGTTCTCATACTGGACAAACTGGTCAATCGTTTGTTAATCTGAATCAACCTAACGTCCAGTATACCCAAGTTTTCGGCCAAGCGGCCCAAACAATTGGTCAACCAACTGTCCAGTATACTCAGTCTTCTGGAAAAACTGGTCATCCTCAAACCCAACCATCTGGTATGATAGGAAAACCCTTTGCTGCACATCAGCAGGGAAGCCAACCTCAGTATCAGCAAGGAGGCCAACCTCAGCATCAGCAGGTAGGCCAAACTCAATATCAGCAGGTAGGCCAAACTCAGTATCAGCAGGCGGGCCAACCTCAATACCAGCAAGGTTATCCTTTCACTCAGATAGCCCAAGGTTATCCATCTACTGGCGCTCCTCAACCTGGCACCTGGACCCACGTTGGATCCCAAAATCCATCTGGTTCTCAAATGCAGGCTGGAGGTCAATCTCAAACGTTTTATCAAACTCAGTCGGGGTCTCAAATTCAATTTGGGGTCCCACCGCATTACGGTTACCAACAACCTCAAGGCCAACCTCTGTTTGCTCCTTACCAAAATTATCAACAGCCACATGCTACTTCTGCAGCATCGTTTGGTAACCCATATGCTGGGGGGCAAAACACAAATCCCTATGCCCAGCATACTATGGGGGCAAATCCATCGGGGCAAGGTCCTTGGGGGCCACCACCACCTGGTTGGAACCTGGGTGTTTCGTCATTTCAGCAACCTCAGATGTCATTTAATCCTCAATTACCATTTTTAGCGACTTTAGAATTATCGGATGTGTCCAAACTGACTAATGACCCTATCCTTCATAATCCTTATTGGCCTCCGGTCCACACCAAAATTCCTAGTGATTGCCCGAAATTTGATGGCAAAGCTAATGAAGATCCGCAAGCTCATGTCATGACGTATCATCTATGGTGCTCATCTAATTCATGGCTTGATGATTCGATTCGGCTTCGCCTTTTTCAAAGGAATCTCACTGGCTCTGCCGCTAAATGGTATATTGAGCTAAATCGCGGATCCTTTCAGGATTTCAACTCATTGGCTATGGCATTTCTTACTCATTTTCAGTTGCCCATTTGTTATGAAACAGGCACGCACCTCCTCATGTCCTTACGACAATCAACCGCTACGCACATCTCTGATCACATCCATGAATGGAGACGGCGTAGACGTATGATTAAATTTTGGATTCCCGACCAGCTTCTTACGGATTGGTTCACGACTTCGTTCGTCCCTCCAATAGCTCGGGACATTGCGATGGGAGCGTGTGTTACTGAAGAGCAAGCTATCGCGCGTGCTCAATACCTTGACTTAGTTTATTCTCAGTCAGGTACATTATACGATTATTTGCCTAACACCCCTAGACCTGGAACATCCAAAGCCCCGCCAACACCTACAGTTGACGGCATTATCGGGTCTGTGAGTTCATCCTCCAAGAAAAATTCCGCAAACCCTGGGAAGCAGAAATCAAATGCTCCAAATGAAAACACTTCCCAGGTTACACCTCCTTCTAAATCTACTTCCGAGGTTAATGCCGTTCAGTCAACCAAGACTGACAAAACCTCGAAGTCAAAAAAGAAAGAGAAAGGGAAAAATAAGTTGGAACAACCTAAGAAGGAACAACCTAAACCTCAATCTGAGGAGAGTGCCAAACGCACACCCAAGTATCCTTGTCTTATCTATGATGAGGATCACTATACCAAGGACTGCCCCCGGCGGTCTGAAGTCAGTCGTTTGTTGAAAGGCACTCCTGGGGTTCCTGCGGTCCTTAAAGAACCCTTTCCTTCACAGCAAACCCAAATGGTCACTGACCCCTCTCAATCTCCCTCTTCCTTCGGTTCACAAGTGTTTATGGCGGGTACGGTCCCTGTTAATATCAGTACTCGAACAAAAGATTATCCATCTGCCGGCAAGGAGCCTGAGGTTCCCCCCAGTGCTCCTCCATTCAGTTCCAGCCCTCTCCACATCGAGAGACCTAGTACTAAAGTGCCTATTCGACCCCCTCCAAAAGGAGTACTCCGGAAATCTTCTTACAACCCAAATGCCCGTGCTGCTCAGCACTATAATATCGTTGAGGATCTAACCCAGACTCCGTCGGCTATGTCCGCTTTAGAAGTTCTCCAGAGCTGCCCCTCTCAGAGGAAGTCCTTTCTATCCGCTATCAGCGGCATAGATCCGGCAGATTCGGATTTGATTACATTCGACTTAGACCGCCATACTTAGAGACTGCCTCCCCAAATTTCCTTTCTCATACAGGTGGTTATTGATAAGAAAACTATCCATCGCACAGTCATTGATGAAGGTGCTTCGACTTGCATCATGTCTGTTGCCTATTGGAAAGCTATTGGTTCTCCAACGTTGAGTCAGTGTCCCACAACCTTGGAAGCTTTCGATGGAAGAGCATCCCGTCCTTATGGTATTCTCCCACGTTTACCCATTTCTTTGGAAGGAAAAATGGTCGAGATGGAAGTTGAAGTCGTTGATGCCACTTTAACCTACAACCTCCTTCTCGGACGTAGCTGGATTTATGCGATGCAAGCTGTTGCTTCATCTTACTTTCGTATCATTCACTTCCCTCACCAAGGGAAGATTATTACGGTCAACCAGCTGAATTTTTTTGCTTCCTCTTCAGAAGGAACTATCCCTTTTGTGGAGCATACCTCCAAATCATTTGAGATTTTAGGTCACAGACTTTTTAAAGATCCTGCCCTTATGGGTGTTTTTCCAACCTCACCTCCGAATATCGCTTCCGTCAATATGATCTCTACTTGTCTTGATCCATGGATCGTTCCTCCCATCGACCAAGTAGATTCATGGGACGACAAGATGCCGTTGAGTCCAGCCGAACTCAACTATGCTGAAATCATAGCTGCATCGGCTTCTGAACTTGCTCTTTCGAGCAAAATTTTTCACACATTCGCTCCATCCCTAGGGATTGTAGATCAAACTTCTTCGGATCCTTTACACGAAATATTCTCTTCCGATGAAGCCATTATAGAGACCATGTCTCTCGAGGAACCTCCTTGGCACGATACCCATCATCGTTCCTCGTTGCTCTCTGTCCCTCAGGATGAGCCAACTCCCATTCAATGGTTTGCTCCTTGTTCCCCATTCTGATTCCTTCAGTCACCTCTTCACGTTTACCAAACTTCTTCTGAAGGTAATATGGCGAACATCACGCAAACCCAACCCATCGACATCTCTATCAAACCCAGGATTGTCGAACATGTTCATATCGGAGTCACTTGTACTCCGGAGGAGATTCAACTTTATTCGAACCTTTTTCGCGAATTTCGCGATGTTTTTGCTTGGTCTTATGAAGAAATGCCCGGCATTGATCCTAGCATAGTGGTGCATGAAATCATCACGTACCCTGGTGCTAAGCCTGTTCGCCAATGTTTACGTCAAGTACACCCTCGAAAGGTTGCAGCGATCAAGGCCGAAGAAAAACTTCTTAAAGCTGGTTTTATTTACCCTATCCCGCTCACAGATTGGGTTTCCAATATTGTACCTGTCACTAAAAAACAGGGAACTATTCGTGTTTGTGTTTATTATCGTGATATCAATCGGGCTTGTCCAAAAGATAATTTCCCCACACCATTCATTGATCAGATTATTGATGAGTGTGCGGGAAGCGAGATGTACTCTTTTATGGACGGCTTTTCTGGTTACAACCAGATTAATATTGCCCCCACTGATCAACACAAGACTGCTTTTATCTGTCCGTGGGGTACCTTTGCTTATAAGAAGCTCCCTTTTGGTCTCAAAAATGTCGGCGCTACCTTCCAACGTGCAATGTCCTACGCTTTTCATGACATCTGACACATTGTACAGCCTTACCTGGATGATCTTCCAGCTCATTCGGCTAAGCGTAAGGACCACCCTGCTCATCTTCACGAGATCTTTCTTCGCTGTCGACACTACAACATCAGGCTTAATCCTCATAAGTGTGTCTTCTGCATAGAATCGGGTCGACTTCTCGGATTTGTCGTCTCCCAAGAGGGCATCCGTCTGGATCCCCTCAAAGTCGAAGCTATAGTGAATCTCCCTCCCCCTGCTACCTTACAACAACTGCAAAGTCTACAAGGAAAAGCGAATTTTTTACATTGTTTTGTCCCGAACTACGCCAAAGTGGCTAAAGGCTTTACGCGACTACTTAAAAAGGATGTCCCTTTTCATTGGGATGTGGTGGCTCAAGAATCTTTTGAGCGTCTCAAGGGTCTCCTTGTCTCTGCTCCATTGCTTCGCCCTCCAAATTATCATCGTGACTACATCCTATATTTAGCCACTGCCGACACCACGATTGGCATGGTTCTTGTTCAAACTAATGACGATGACACTGAGCATGTCATTTATTATCTCAGTAAAAACCTCCTTGATACGGAAACTCGATATGCACATGTCGAGAAGTTGGCGTTAGCCACTGTTTGCGCTGTCCAACGTTTCTGCCATTATATTCTGCTATGCACTACTACAGTGATTTCTGATTGCAACCCCATCACATATATTTTGTCACGCCAGTTGCTGGGGGGCAAATACTCTAAGTGGATTTTCATCCTCCAAGAGTTTGACTTGGATTTCACTTCCGCCAAGTCCAAGAAATCGCTGGTTTTCGCTGAGTTAATTTGCTCTTTGCCATCTTCTTCTTCGCCATCTCAGACGGAAGATCACATCCCGGATGAGACCCTGTTTCTCATCAGCACCCTCGACCCCTGGTATGGTGACATTCTTACGTATTTACAAACGTCATCCTTCCGCCCGAGCACTTCCAAAGACGCTCGACGAAGGATTCGTCATCAATCCCAACCATATCGTATCATTGGGGATACTTTATATCGCCTCGGCGCCGACTCTATTCTCCGCCGTTGTCTTACTCACGAGGAAGCTGAAAGAGTCTTGAATGACTGCCACTCAGGTGCTTGTGGCGGTCACATGTCTGGTTATGCTACCGCTCAAAAAATTCTCCGTGCTGGCTATTTCTGGCCTTCCATCTTTAAGGATTGCATTCTTGCGGTCCGTTCCTGTCACGAGTGCCAAATTTTCCAATGGAAGATGTGGGCACCCGCTGCTCCTTTGCACCCTGTTGTTACCGTCATCTCTTTTGCCAAATGGGGCATTGATTATGTCACCTGTAACCCTCGCTCGACCGGGGGGCATGGGTTCATCATCGTTGCCGTCGATTATTTTACTAAATGGGCCGAGGCGATGCCTACACTCAATGAGGACGGTCACACAACGGCACAATTTTTGTTTAATCATGTTATTTCGCGATTCAGCGTCCCTCAAGCCATCGTCACTGATCACGAAAAGAATTTCCGGAATCATATGATGACAGAACTGACAATCCAGCTGGGCTTAAAGCACGATAGTTCTACTCCATACTACCCTCAGTCCAATGGCCAAGTTGAAGCGATCAACAAGATCTTGGTTACAATTCTTCAACGCACCGTTGGTGTGCACAAGTCTAACTGGCATTTGATGTTGTTCCCTGCTTTGTGGGCTTACCGAACTTCCGTGAAGGATGCCACTGGTTTCACTCCATTTCAACTAGTCTATGGACTAGAGGCTACCCTTCCGATCGAATGTGAAATCCCTTCATTAAAATTAGCCATCGAGCTACTTCCTAACACTACTCCATTAGAAGAACACCTCCTTTATTTGGAGCGTTTAGATGAGACTCGTCGCCTAGCTAATTTAGCTATCGAAATGCAGAAGAAGCGAGTCAAATCTCACTTTGACCAGGCTATTCGTCCACGTTCTTTCAATGAGGGAGACTTAGTTCTCCTGTATGATCAGGCAAACGAGAAGTTAGGACCAGGAAAGCTCGAATCCATGTGGCTAGGCCCTTATATTGTCAAAAAAGTTTTAGAAAAAGGAGCCTACGAGTTAATTGATTATGAAGGAAATCCTCTCGTGCAGCCCCGCAATGGGCTATATTTGAAAAAGTACTATGCGTGATGTTAGTACGCTTCTTTTTGTATATACATGTACTCTATCAAGTGTGTTGTGTATGTGTGTTAGAATTTTTTATAGACTCGATTGTCGCTTGTCGCTTATTGTGTTTTCTGCTTCTTGTGCAAATGTCTAATACGCCTTATATTGGTTTCGCTGATGGTGCCTGTCGCAGTACTCGTAATTTATCCTCTACGGCATGGGTGATCTATGATCCTCATGGTGAGCTGATAGATCTTCAAGGTGTCTGTTTGGGTCATACCACGAATAATGTCGCTGAATATTGTGCCGTAATCGAGCTCCTTACTGAAGCAATTAATCTTGGTATTCGGGCATTAGTGGTAAACCTGGATTCTTAGCTTGTCGTCCACCAGCTCAATAGGTGTTATTTCATCAGAGACCATCATATTTTAAGGTTATATTTACGTGTAAGATTGTTAGAAAGGAATTTTGAGTTTATTACATATCAACATATTCCACGACAATTGAACACATTATCTGATGCATTGGCTATTCATGTATTAGATAGACATTTGCGAAATTCGTAAATAACACATCATACAAGCAAGCACATGAAAACACAATAAGAAACCATAATCATATGTATATATATACGTGTGAGTCAAAATATTCGCGCCCCGCGCATTACAAAAAATAATACATGTCCAAAGTCTATACAGCCGCTGACAGTGTACTCCTCAAAAATATGCAGAAATGAAACCTAGGCGTCTAAGCACGGTTATGCTCGTGATAGCATGTCACTGCTCACACCACACGTCTCAACAGACGATGGACACGAGTAGACACACCGACCGTGTGCCTCTGATAAGCTCTAGGTACATCTGCCAATCTGCCATAGTCTGGGATACCTCGAGTGAGTGCCTCGAGGTTCTGCACAAGATCATCCTCACCCTCTATCTGAGGATCTACTGCGGGTTGTGCTCTGTGCACATTGTGGGGCAAGTCGGCTGGTCGCTCTACGCCAACATCTGTATACATATATAGACGCTGTAAGAAATAAGCATGTATTAACAAAAAAAAAAAATTAATACTTAAAAACATTAAAAAACAAAGAGTTCTTACCCAGCTCCTCATCCCAATCCTCTCCGTCAGGTAGAGGGAGATCGGGATCTCCGGTGATATCCGTGCCCGCATACGACCAGTCCTCAATGACTATCATCTGGTGTCGGAGCCAGATAAAGAACTCGGGCTTCCAGGACATCTGTTGGCCCCCTCCTCCTCTGGGCATAAGTTCTACCCATCGATGCAATCTCGGTTCCCTCAACACTGGATCTGCTACTATCTCTCCAGGTACCCGGAAAATCGGCAGCCGCTCTAGAAAGAAGGTCACAATGATTGACCCATACCCAAACTATTTGTTTCCATCCCGCTTACACTTGGTAAGTTGTCGTTTAATGTTGGTCGTCACCGCTGAGGCCCAATCAAACACTGTCGGATGGAGACACTCAGTGGCCAGCAGCAAATGATTTTTGCTGGCCTCATGGGGTGCCTGTATCCCTGCTTCCCGGGTAATGGTAAACAAAATGACTCGTAGAACCAAGCTGGGCACCGTGTTGATATCTATCTTCCTGTTGTTTACTCCAAATCGTGCATCAAGACATACTCTTGCCTTCACCTCCTCAATCTTCTCTCCAGAAGGTCGACTGCCTGTCAGAATAGGACGTGCACCTCGCCGTGATAAACCAGTGATAAAATAGACATCGGAAACATCCAGCTCCAATGTCTGATCCTTCAGGAAAAACACCTGATCCTCTACATCCCAAGCATCTACTATGAAGCGTAGTAGCTCAGGTTGTGCATGTAGGTATGAAGTATGGAAGAATTTTTTCAGTCCGCAGTCTCTTAATGCATTCATGCAGTCATCATCCGCCAAAGCTAGGGCATCAACTTCATTGTGCTCTCGTTCTTTCCATTCTAGCACCATTTTTAGCGAAATCCTGCAACCAAAGGCAAAATTTCAATTGTTAGATAATTATTGAAACATAAATTGAAATAATTTTGCAAATCTAATGGTCCCATTTGGTAAAAAATAGGATCGTGTGGTTGGCGCGACTATTTCTAAAACAGTCGCGTTAATGGCGCGACCCCTATGGGAAAAAATCACCATTGGCGCGGTCCCGTGCTGGAAACCCGCGCCAATGGCGCGGCCCTAAAATTTGCAAATCCCTTTGCAGGGAGCTCAAATATGGATGAAAACTTTAAAAAATGGAATGAAAATAAAGCTTGGGATGAGGCCTCTTACCTGTTGCAGACGGCGGCTCGAATGGTCTCCTAGATCGATCACAATCAGCAAGTGAATTTTGCACTAAAAACCCTCCAACAGTGAACTCATAAGGTAAAAAGTGAAAAGTAAATTTATTTTTTACTTTTTTACTATTTATAACACTATTTTGACCTAAATATACATTAGAAGTGATATTTTTGAGTATTTTTAGGATATTTTCATGTCGAAATGGGTTTTACGCTGTTTTTTGAATGATGACAGGGTCTGGTGCAGTTCAAACGAGCTTCTTTTTAACTTTTTCAAGCTCGGTAAAACATGAGAAAATGTTACTTATGGTCTGCTTTCAGCTCTTTTCCTGACCTTTTAAACAGGAAAGGATCGCCGAGTTGTCCCTCTTGGCTCGTTAAACGGTTACTAGGGGGCGGTCGTTTTAAGTTCTTTTATCGACCGTTAAAATATAAAAAGATTACCGGGTTTTTGTCGTTTCAAACTCATTAATGGTTACGAAACGACGTGATTTTGATCCCTTTTCTACTTTTTCAGGTCGAAATCAGTATTCATGAAAAGTACTCCTCGGTCGTAATGATCGGGTGGTTCTTTCGGGCATCATTTTATAATTTTTCGGGCCCGAGAGACACAACTCTATGAAAAAGGGCCTCTGGAGTTTTCTTTTCTCTGTCTTTTTCAAACTCTCTAAACATGAAAAAGACTCCGAGTTTTACCTGTGTCGGACTCGTTAAACTCTGACGACATTGGACTCATCATTATGACGAGACTCGAGCTTCTCCTCCCTAGGGCTTGTTAAAATTTTACTAGGTTGGATTCGACCGAAGGTCGAACTTATACCACAAGCATATGCTATCCCCATCAAGCTTGTTAAAAATAATTGGGGTACTCGCCAGAAATGGCGGGGGAAAAAGAAAATTTTGGAACCGTAATTATCGTCGTGACGGCAGTATGTCGCTCTTGAACATGGCACTTCTCTGCTTTCGTGTCAGGGTGGGGATACCTCATCTTGTTTTTTCACTTGCCTCCGTGGGTTTGGGTAATCCTATTTGACCTCTCATCTGCTCATTGCCTCGTCATCATGACCCCTGATCCATTGACGTCAAATACTACCAACTCCACTGTCGTGCCGCCGATATGTTCAAGAGAAGTTGACCTCTGAAAGAAACCACCTCTGTCTGATAGTTCATAAATCTTCAATTCACAACATTGTCTCTTCCTGTCTCGTGTCGATGATGTGGGAAACATTATGGCCCACCTTCAACGAAGATCACTTCCTGTCGAATTCAGCTCATTATCCAGGAAAGTGACCTAGAGACTCCCTTCTGGTACCTTGGAGCCTGCATGCCTCAATGGCAGGTTCTTCGTGTTCGACGCGAGGTTTTCATCATTGGCCTCCGATCGGATGACTCTACGGGTGTTCAACATCGGCTCATTCATTCACACGCCGTAGACTATACCTATAGTACCTTGAGGACCATTGTCATTACTGGTGGTACCTCTCGCGCCTGTTAACAACTTTCATTATTGGCTGGTAATCAGAAAATGTTCATGCATGTTCGACTTCAGCTTACATTTTCGCATGCTTGAACTTGTACTTGTGTTCGGGTCGAGGTGGAGCGCAAGACCCTGGATTGTGTCTGTTGTAATCCAGCCGTGATTTTGATACATGACTCTTTCACTGGATGGCTGCAACCATACCTGAGTCTGTTCATCGATCCTAACCAGATGGCTGCATCCATACTACAGATCTTGATCATCATGTACTCTTTATGGATGGCTGCATACATGCCACATATACCATGTATTTGAACTATCATACTGTGTCTCTCAATGCAGATTCTCGGCGGCAGCTATATATGGTATTGTAAAGCACTTCACCTCTCTCTCTCTCTCTTGAGGTTCATGCTTTAGGGGGCATCTGTTATGCAGTAATTTGTCACCGTTGGTCACCGTCCCTGTTACCCTTGCTTTCACGCATTGGAGGACGCATTTATGGACCTGTGACCAGTGACACAACTTAAAAACACTTGCATTGGATTCTCCTAAGTATGAACTTCAAACTCCATGAAGACACGTTTTGCAGATTAGTCCTAAAAAGTGCCCTTTTTCCATTAGCGCGGGTCCACCGTGTCTTACCCGCGGCAACGGGTCAGTTCCGCTAAAGAGGGTGCGCCCATGGACGCTCTGTCACAGAGCAAAGCCCGCGCCACCCAAATTTGGTTACGATTTTTAGCCAGCGCGCACTGAAGTGTTTTTTCCTTCATTGCTCATGCAGTTCTCTGGGGAAAAATCTCATGGAAGTGGTCGAGTGTCATCTTCTTATCCATGACAAC
>APFE031751695.1:11232-30499 GCA_000404065.3 Pinus taeda
GGATTGATAGTGAGAATCGAGAGTTATAGAGGGGTTATGCTGCCAAAATATTGAGAGAGAAGAGGTCACTTTGCAAGGCGTATTTAGCTACTGGCCCAGTCAGAGGAGGTTCAACGTCAGGCCCCTTTGGTTGTAATCTTTCTCTGCTTTTACTAATTAATGAACGACTATCATTATGGTTCCACTCATGTGTCTTCTGATGATATTTTAGCTATATCTTTTCTGACCGATATATAATTGCATATACTAGATTTTACGCTTGTGTTTGTATTGTTCTTTGCTTGTGCAGATGTCCGTTTACGTGGAGCGTAAGGATTGTGACCAGCCAAAGCTAAAGGACGGGAGCGGCGTTTCTTCTGCAACAAATAGCGTTGGATTCCAGGTAGATCATTCTGATAGATCTTTGATTTATGCAATTAGGAACCTGCGTGTAGCGTGTGTGATTGTTGCTAGACCTGTGTTGGGCTAGTGGGATCGCCTCTGTCCGCAGAGGGGATTTACCAGTTCAACAGCTGGTTTCTAATGGCCGAACTTGTTTGCTGATGTGAAGAAATTTGTGACTTCTTGCCATAAATGCCAAATTTTTTAGGGCAAGAGAAAATTGTTACCTTTACCCCTGAAACCCATTTCTACTGAAAATCCCTTCCAACAATGGGGTATTGACTTCATTAGTGAAATCCATCCTCCCTCCTCTGGCCAACACAAATGGATACTCACTACCACTGACTATTTTACTAAATGGATAGAGATTTTTCCCTCCAAACAAGCTAATTATACAGTGATCATAGGCTTCTTAGAAACCAATATACTGTCCAGGTTTAGTTGCCCTACTAAAATCATAACTAATATTGTTGCAACTTTTAAATCGAGAAAGATGACCAGTTTTTGCAACAAGTACCACATCATCTTGGGCCATTCCATAGCCTATTATCCACAATGGAATGGACTAGCTGAATCTTCCAACAAGAGCCTGATCAATATCATAAAAAAACTATTGGAAGAAAATAAAAGGACTTGGAATAAGAAACTAAAAGATGCACTATGGGCAGATAGGTTTACAACCAAATAATCAACTGGCACTAGTCCCTATGAATTATTTTATGGCATGGAGGGTGTATTTCCTTCATCTTTAGGAGTTCCTATTATGAAACTACTCCAAGAAGCTCAAGTGGAACCTAATGATATTCAAAGAAGGATAAATCAGACCATCAATTTATAGCAGACTAGAGAGGAGGTGTACCAAAGATCCCAAATATGGGAGGAAAAGCGCAGGAAGATATTTGACAAAAGAACCAAGACAAAATATTTTCACGTTGGAGATAAAGTGCTAAGATGGGATTCTAGAAGAGAAGATAAGGGGAAACATGGGAAGTTTTACTTCCAATGGAAAGGACCATATATTATCTATGCCCTACAAGGAAACAATACATATTTTCTCAAAAAATTGGATGGCACAGAAGCAGAAGAAGGACCAGCCAATGGTTGAATGTTAAAACATTACTTTGATCCTACTTATTGAAATTTACCATGATGTTTAACATGTACATACTATATCCTTTGTAATGTCACAATTTTTATTGGACAATAACTTTTGGAGTTGAAGCCTGAAGAGAAGGCCCTAACCTTCAGAAGTATCACTGTCATACATACAATAAAGCAGCAAGCAGAAGAATACTGCAGAACATAGTCGAAGTCATTCAGAGGCCATCTAATCTACTCTTCTTAACTTTCCACCAAGAAAATTCCCCCCCCCATGGATCCACTGTTAGGTCCCTATACCAATAGGTGTCATATGTCATGATTGGCTTGATGAGCTATGTAAAAGGACAAATCAAAGGGTAAAAAGAATAAAAGAAGCTCAAAAAATGAAAGAAAATGAATACCAACAAAAGAAAGACTAGGAACATGTGCAAGTCTAAATTCCACTACTTTTTACTTTTGTATAATAAACAAATTGTGTGCAGTTTGTAACCTATGCCACAATTCATGAATAGTCAAATATTTTAAGCTTGGATAATTCATTTCTCAATTTCATGTTATAGAAATAGAGAATAAATATCTGACCAAATAGTGTAATCTTGGAAGATAAGTAGATAGGTAGAGGTAAAAAGGAGCTGAACAGTTTAATCTGAGCCCTTGGATGTAATAAGTGTAGACTTAGATAGATATCACTATGTAAAAGGAAAGAATGTGAGAAAAGGGTTTTCCAGTCTAAGTGCACCCTAATAAAGAAGTGAAAATGCTAGGATAAAGTAGGTAGGGTAAGTAGATAATGATTGCAAAACAAATGTGTAGTGAATGGTTAAGTTTAAAGCTTTAATCTTTGTTTTTCATCACTTGGACAAAGCACAACTTGCATTGGACATAGCACATCAAAGAAACAAAGTCAAATTAATTAATTTCCCTATCTATTTTCCCCTTAAGTTTCACTAACTTCCCATAAGTACTAAAAGCATTTACAAAGTTAAAGGGGCTCAGAGAATTTCTCTGACTTATGGTCGGACCGGACCCTCAGCCCAATAATTTATAAAGCCTAAGTACTTAAACCATTGATAAAAGTCGTTCATTCCTCTTCATAAGTTTTTCCTAAGTAAAATCCTATTCTACATAGGAAAATTACAAAATTTTCCACAAAAAACCCTTGTTTTCGCTTTAGCCTAAGTTGAAATACACACTGTAAACATTTTATACTCTGAACTTTCATTTCATAAAGTCATATTAACCACAAATTTATGTTAATAAGTAAATCCCTTATAAGGTTTACCCACTCCCTATTAGTGT
Organism: Pinus taeda; assembly: GCA_000404065.3. Lineage (NCBI taxonomy): Eukaryota > Viridiplantae > Streptophyta > Pinopsida > Pinales > Pinaceae > Pinus > Pinus taeda. The sequence continues at coordinate 14,014 of APFE031751695.1, forward strand.
AATTATGTAAAATCCTGAAAATACTATATATGTTGTCCCTGGTAAATTATGACCATAATACATTTTAAAAATAGGGATTAATTAGGTTATTAGTAACTAATTAATAGCCTTACACCCCACAACATCAAAATGGGATTAATTAACCCTCATGGTTAATTAATAACCTCACTAGCTAATCTTGCCACCCCCGATGTGATTAAATAATACTTAATTATATCAGGCCCACCTCCATTAAACCTCCATCACTTTGCGTCCTCGTTAGTCATCAAATCAAACCCTTGACATCTGACGGCCACAATGCATATCACACAACACTTTGTGACCGCACGTTAGCGTGCGATCACAAAGAAATTTGTGCATAGTATCTTGCCACACGTCGTTTTTCTATGGAATCGCTGGCCCAATATAAAATACCACCCCTCCGCCGGTGTGATATGAAACCATTTACTGCCCTCCCATAAACGACAAAACATCATGTCATTTTCCAATGGTGCCACCTGTCCAAAACCTAAAGCCTGCCAACTCTGACTTTGCACATAAAACAAACAATTCGTTTTCATTTTTTTATCCTACAAACCTGTACGCCCATGCAAAGATGTCAAGGTCAACCAATTTGAGCATTCAGCCACCAACCTACTCCAAATTTCACAGCCGACGCAGCCCAGAGTCCTCCAATCACCCTAGTAGCTGCATTTCATTGCTCATTCCCGAGAAAAATAGGTATTTATCCAATTCCTGATAAAAACCTTGCAACTACTTGTTTTCCACTGTAAATTGACAAAAAGGCCCAAAGTCACTATAATTTAGTTATTACTTTGATCATTTAAGTTACCGAGACCGTCTACTTTGTCCATTTCATAAAGAAAACCTTAGTTCCCTTTCTAAATCCACAAGAACCAGAAATGGAAACCCCGGTAGCTTAGAATGTTGCACCCATTAATGCTCCTCATTGAGATTTAAACTATCTGCCTCTTGTAGATAGGGACATTTAGATAAAAGACTTAACCATTGACAAAAATCACCTCAAAGTCTTTTGCCAATGTAAGGATAACTACCTGAATGGCCGTGATGTCATAGGACTATGGGAATCCAATCTTCTCATCTACTTTCTTCCCTGTATTAATTTTCCCTAACATAATCCATCGTTGCCATGCCAATTATAACCCCAACCACAGAGTAGTTATGTCTTCCAACCAAATAGTTCTTTTCCTAATAACTACTGAATCGATAAATGAGATGTTGCAATTTCACTCCAACCGAGCCCTCACCCCCATTTCCATTGGACATTTACTTGAACAATCAGCTAAATTGTCCCAATCTTAACTTGATCACCTCTGCCATACCTTCATACTAAAGCAATATCAAACCAAGGACCCACCTCCTTATCTGCAAGTTTTCTTGACTAATATAGGTAAAATCATAGTCGATATGATATCTACAGTCCTGGGATTCAATACTAGTGAGTATGTAGATGAACTAACCCTACTGTTTATGTCTATCTTTACTCCTCAACAACCCCCTGCTATCAGGTATGGCTATGCCTCATTCATTGTTGACAAAATTCATGACCAGTTCACAAGACCAGAGAATGAAAGGCTCCTCAAGTTTTTCGCCTTTATATATCACCTCATTCTCTACTACCAATCAAACAAATTCCCATTTTCTATCATGAAACTATATACTAAGGGTAATCCAAGGCCTGTCGTCTTTTGGACCTCCATCTTCCATAAATCTTATGACAACCCTTATTCCTATAATGAGTTTATTGATCAGTTTGTACACCCAACAACTACCTTACTAATATGCATTTCACCTCCCAAAATCAATAATGATATCAAGAAGATCCTCTAGCTCTCTAAACAATACAGAGTTTGTGACTGGTATTTATACTAGCACCATACTGAAATTAGAGTATATGGATGTGAGCATCCCCATTTAAGCTACCCAGATATGTTCTAATGAGAGTGTTTACATTGGAATATTACAAACAAATGATAAATTCAGACTTGGTTCACTTTCACAAAGCCAAAAGGAAAGCACAACTTATAATTAAGAGTCAATTAGTTCCTTTTATCTACATTACTAGGGAAGCATGGAGAGAAGCAGACAAATTCCTAGAAGATTAGCTTGAACTACATAAGGGTTTTAGTTGGCTTCCTTATGATCCCCATAGTTTCATCTGTGATAGAAGGAAAAAAAATAGACTATCACCTTACATACGTCAAAGAATTCCAAAAATTGAAGAATCTGCCAATATGGATGAATGGAGTGAAGGTACCTTAGTGGAAACTAATTCTAAATAGATCAATATAGAAAATTTCATGAAGGATATTGAAAAAATGTTTGACCTGGATTCTTTTGGACATGTACAGTTTGAATCATCTCAAAGGTCAGCATCAGAGATCAGTGCCTCTACAGCTAAAACCTCTCAGAAGCACTCGCAGGACACCAACACACCACTTACAGGTACATCCAATGGAAAGGGACCAGATACTAGCACCCAAGCAACAGAACAATCAATAATGTCTAAGTAGCCTAAAACTTCTCAAGAGTAGGCTCAAACACAGGCTCACCCATCTCAGGTTAATGTAGAAGAGCCTCCAATTTTGAAGACTCCTCTGAATGAGGAAAAAACAGAAAGAGAGACAGGGAAGTAGCTACCCCTACCAGTGGCCCATCAGACCAGCCTGGTGCTAATAGGCATAGGCTAAATCCCCATTCATAAGAGGAAATTTTTGAAGAAACCACAGACAACGAAAGAAAACAAGGTGTAGATAGTCACCAGACTTTCCCAGTAGGTGGGACACCTTCTAGCTCACAGAGACAGGAGCTAGAGAGACAACAGAGCACTGAAGTATCATCCTTCAAGCCTCCAGTAAGTGAGAACCTGGATTTTAAAAAGAAATTCAAGGAAATAAAAGCTAGGAATGAGCCATTAAGAATCTAGGTATACAATCAATACTTAAAAATGGCTCCCACTGATCAGAACAGGTTGATGTCAGCCTATGACATCAAGGAGGGTAAAATGGAAATCAGCCTCTTCAAACCTAAAGTGTAGAAACCTCAAACAACTGTAGATTATCTTCAAACCAATTTTGAGGTCATGGCAAAAGATATTCATCCCTTCAATCAAATTGAGGTACATAGGAAAATAAGAAATGGTATATTCAACTTTGACAGGTAAGGCCATGATGGGCCAAAGATTAGAGAATTATCTAAATAATACAACTGCCCAATTACAATTAGAGAGAGCTCCTCACATGCTAAAGATAAAAAAATTAAATCTTTAGAAGAGTTAGTAATTGGATTGGACATAATCCAAAGGATGTGAAGGCTATAGTAGCCTTAATAAATAAAAAATATGAAGAAATAGTTGCCTTGAGAAATCACGTAAAGTTACCCACATCTAGACATCCACAAACTGCAGAAATTATTCAGAAGAAGTCTGAAGAGGAGCTTATGGACTTGGTCCTACATCTTAATGAACAACTGAAGGAGGCCAAGCAAGAATTAGAAAGATCACTCAAAAGCAAGTAGGGAGAGTCAACTTCCCAGCCACTAAATGTGATACCAGTGGTCTCCATTGTAGTCTCTTTAACACTAGCAACAACTCTAGCACCCAATGTCCCTTTGGCCACAACTGAAGTAGTCACGGGTACATGTATAGGAACAACACTATCAAGAACTTCAGATCTAATTACAAAGGAATTGATAAATTCAATGGAGGAAATGAAACTCCAAGTTTCATATTTGCAAAAGGTAAAAGAACAATATGTTACCTTAGAACAGAGATAAATTTTGCAGAAAAGGTGAGGGAAAATAAAGGGTTAGAACAAAATGTGAAATCATTAGAAAAAGACCTCACATTTGACAAGCCCTTGGCAAACATTAAAAATATTCTTTGGACCAACATCACTCAGTCAATAAATGATGTTTGGCCATCAATACAAAAAAATTTGAACAGATTGATTTAGTAAAGGTAGTAGTGGAAGAAATTCGGAGGACAAAGGAAGAATTAGGAAGGATGCCTAAGGAAGCCACCATGCTTATACACTTTTTGAATAGCAAGAATAAGTATCATCTGGAAGAAGTTGGCATTGGTGAAAGAACAGAGACTATTTTGGAAGTGAAAAAGGTATTGACTAAAAGGTCTCTAATGAAAAACTTGGAAAGAAGATGTCGAAGCATGCAGGAGGAGGTTATTGCTTTTATGGAGAAATTTAATATTTTGAAAAACAAAGGGCTACCTAGTCTTTTAGTTATCAATGATAGATTAATGATGCATATAGATTATGTGGACAAATTCGATCAATATGCAGATAACCAAACTAGTTCATCAACAAGTACATCAGCACCAAAGGCACTACCGGCAGAGTTCTCTATGACAGTTTAGGGAACCTTTTCTATGTTGAGCATGAGTTAAAGCATTTGTTTCCAGTTCAAACTACCTTTTTCAAGTAGACCGAGACTGATGAAATCCTCAAGAAGGTTCAAAGGACCAAAATACCACAGGAAAGATGGTGGGCGAAATTGCTAGACATTTTGTAATTTATCCTTGGTAAACAAGTAAATTTTCATTATTTAGTACAATCGATGATGATAAAAGAGGATGAACAAGGATCAAACAGGTAAAGAGTATTCGAACAGGTCAAAGTGTTTTAGGGAGAAAGTGAAAAACAGAACAACCAGCACGAATTTACAAGGAAGACAACAAGATGCCTCATCTTAGGGCCTGCCTCTAGCTCATTAACAAAAATAGGGACAACAAGCCATCAGTTTACTTTATTTTCTATCTACAAGACCATTTGTCTCTATTTTCATGTAACTTATAGTTAGTCACCCTAGAATATATCTCTCTTTGTTATGAGATATTTTATTGTAAAATTTTTTTATAAATACTCCCTCATTCATAGTATTGAAAGTGGATTCTTACACATTGCTGTAAAACTGATTATTTTGGAATAAAGTGTTGTTGGACCAAATCTTGCATGGCTGGCTGGATGTAGAATTGATACAAAGGACTTTTCACAGGATTCAAGTGCAATACATCGGACAAATAAGTATTTTATAACTCATGTGTTATTGTTTTCTTGTTTAATATCTCAATTATGTTCCATATCTGAATATTAAAATGGAAAAGCATAATTCAGAAAGTGCTTACGTGAAATATGTTTTTAAACGTTTTTATTCTTAATGTTTTCCTTTGAACTATGATAGGCAAGGAATTCTTAATTGCTCCTGCTACTTAGTTTATCATTTAGATCATTTAGTAAAAATATCCTTAATTTCTTTTTACTGGTTATCATCCAAATTCCCTCTTCTCAAAACATGTGGAAGGATCCTTAATTTCCCTTCTTTCCTTTTGAGCCCATCCCATCATTTCAAGTTATCGTTTGCTCCCTATTTAGCTATCTTGCCTTGTGAATCCATCCTTTGCTGAGAAACCAAATCCAGTTGAGCCATTTTCTTTTGACTTCATTAGCCCAATGGCCTGAAATATTCAGTTCTACCCATCCGCTATTGAATTTCACCACCAAACCCAATCAAAATCCAAAAGCTTTCATAACTAGCCTAAAACCTTATAAAACCAAGCTAAAACTTAAAGAGAGAGCCCTCTTTGAGTACACATTGGCTAGATTCTATACCTAAAAGTTGGTTTGTAGTTACCTCAGACCCCTTTCCTCTTCTTACACCTTCTAGGAAAATCTGAGTGATAACAGACATAAACAATTAATAAATGGTAGAGGTAGGTACTATGCTGCATCATATTTTCTCAATATATTTATTATTCAGTAGAGGAAATTTCATCCTAAAAGTGGCCTCCTAATGAAAAATAATAAAATAATAAGAAAAAAATAAAATAAGAGATGAATTTTGGAGGGAAAAAATAAAACTACTTATGTTATAATATTTTTGGCTTATCTCCCTATAGGTTTACTCAAATTTCAAGTTTTGAAACTCGTTGGATGTAGAACTAAATTCCACATCCAAAGAGTACACATTATGCATACTTATAAGAGGGCCCACACTGATAAAAATTGAAGATAGATTACAAAAATATGTTGAGCATGTTTTTTAATGTATCTTTAATTTTTATCAATGTAGGTCTTCTCAGAAGTATGCATAATGGGTACTTGTTAGATTTGGAATTTAATTCTACATCCAATGAGTGTCTACATTTGGAATTTGAGTAAATTTATGAGATAAGCCAAAAATACAATTATTTTTTTTTCCCTTCCAAAATATTTACATGTACCTATTTCTAGATTTAAATTATTTTGATTGGTTTACATATTATGTACATGAAAGTTTAATGGGCACATTTAGGATGAAATTTCCTCTAATGTTAGTAAAATTCTTACCAATATTGTGTGTAAACGCAAATGAGTTGACTGATCAAATGATGTTATTGAATGTGGTTGTCTTTGTTGTTCTAATAATATGAAGTGTGACAAAATGCAAACCTCACATAATTAGTTGGAGAGACAAGAGTATATGCACTATTTATCTCTAAAATATTAGCAGCAATATCATGTAAGTCTAGAAGTTTCATCAGTCTTATTGCATACAACAAATATGCATTGTTTAATACTATAACATTAATGATAATAACCTTTAATGCAACGTGTTTCATTCCGCACATTGAAAGCTTCCTCCGCACAATAGACTTCATATGCACTTCTATACAAATGCCTTATTTGAAACATATTTAGGGATAAAAACATAAGCATAAAGATATAGAATGTGCCTATGAAGCTTTGAAGACATCCTTATGAAGATAAAGAAAAGTAGTACATGCACAATTTGATGCAGAAATGTTGCAGAAATATGTACTCACAACCGCACCCACATTAAAAATTAATGTGGTTGTTGTAGATAATCACTTAGAAACCAATAGTTATAACTAAAACATGAGAAATAATATTAATACTACTACAAATTGCATATATACACTTGCACAAGAGCTTGAAGAAATATATATTCGAAATATTTGAAATATTTAGAATTAAAATGTTAGCAATAACTTCATATATCTCAATGGTTTACTAAAATAACTACTTTCTCTAGTATAGTATATCCATGCCATGAGACATAAATGTGGGTGAAATGTGAACCCCACTTAATTAGCATTATAAATAAATATATATACATTATTTATCATACATTGAAACCTTCCTCCACAAAATGAACTTTCTTCACACTTCTGCACAAATTAAAATATTATTAATAAGATAAGAGGGGGCAGGACGACGACAACCTACACAAGTTGTTGTGTGGAAATACTTTTGTAAATTTATAGATCGTATATTGTATGAATGTTTATAGATGACAAGCTATCTACAGGAGAACATGAAATATTATCATGTTTCATTGTGTGGAGCTTTTATTGTGCATATAACGAATTTTGTGCAGAAGAGAAGTTGTGTATGAATTTTGACTTTAGACTTATTTATCTTTTGGGAATGATTAATATTGTTAGTTTCTATTGTGTGAGGTGGTTTATAGGACAGTTTTCCAATGTTTTGATTTTCCTAGGCCACGCAACCATGATCTTCCTTACTAGCTATAATAAATTACATAATAATCTAACCATAAACAATGTTATCGAGAAAATATGTCTTATTTAATACTAAATAGAATATTTATCAATAAAAATTATTTTGTGCTAAGTGAGGTGATCCACACATTGAAAATTTACTCGACATAATATAGCTCATCCACACATATGCCTAATTATTTAAAACTAAAACATTATCAATAATATAAGCATAAAGTATTCATTTTTAATACTAAATTATTGGCAATAAAAAGTCCTTAATGCGAACGTAAGCTGAAATGGTAGATGCAAACAAAATAAATTAAGTAATGATAGATACAAAATAACCATACAATGAAAGCTTGAAAGATTCTTTTTCACAATGGACTTTTAAATTCTTATCTAGGGAAGGAGTTGTCCAAGAATGGTTTTTCGTGTGCATAGGTTATGAAAAGAACAAAACTGTGTGTAAAATTTGTGCAGGATGAGGAAAAGGAAATGAGATTTTGAACTGTAATGTGTTTTGATATTGGTTTTAATTCAGTTGGTTGAATGTGGAAGTGCATACAATGGAAGCTTGGGAGCTTAAATGACAACAACTAGTTGTGCAGAGAAATCTTTGCAACCGTGAAACAAGATGCTACAAGGTATTTTCCATTGTGCGTCACTAAGAAAATTGTATAATAATAAATAAAGTTAATCTAATATAGTATGTTCATATTTGATATCAGACCAAAGCACTAACCTAATAAATTAAGCAAAGGATTCATGATAAAATGATCACGTTGTATTCATTTTATTGATTCACTATATTTCCATAACTAATCTAGGCACATTGAATAATGGTAGATGTAGCAAAATATGATATAGATTATAATGAATGTTACACTGCTAGATATAATTAAAATGAAATGTGAATATTGCATTAAATATTCACCTTTATCGCTTTCCAATTCACATTTACCACTTTTTTAACTGATGAACTTGTTTTGTAAGGCTTAGTGTGCAGACAAGTGCATATGTTACACATTGTTATCCTTTACCAATAAATAGTTTCATTTTAATTTATTTAAACTAAAATAGATAATAATTATGATAAAAAGGAAAAAAATATTTCTAATTATGTGAAAGACGTTGTGCAGAGGCAACAATATTGAAGAAATGGGAGTGCAAAAAATACTCTTGAATAAGGATTTAATAATGTATATACGAGAAAAAAAATGTGACAATAAGGAGAAAATGCAAGTGCAAAAAACACTCTAAAATAAGTACTTAGTAATGTATATACGCGAAAAGAAATAACTGTGTGGAGAAAGCTATCTAGAAACTCATTGAAGGATTCCTCTGCAAGTGATAGTGGATCTGCTCTTCCACACATATGCCTAATTATTTACAATTTAAATATTATCAATAATTGTGTGGAGCTATTTATATTATTTTTTTTATTGGAGAACTATTACATCAATACCAAGAAAACAAAATGTAAAAAAATAATAGTTTTTATATTTATTTTCTTATTGGAAAACAAGTACATCATTAGCAATAAAACAACTAATAAATTTTGTCCGAGAAACCTAGGATATTGTTAGGAAGTGAGAAACCTTTCCTATTGTGCAAAGCTATTTATTTTATTTTATTATTGGAAAATAAATACACCATTACCAAGAAAACAACTAATAACTTATGTACGAGAAACATATCCTACTATGCATAACTGATAAATGTAGCCTATTGTGTAGAACTTAGCTAATTTTGTAGTGCTTATAGCTTATTGTGTGAAACTTAGCTTATTATGTGGATATTATAGCCTATTGTGCGGAGCATAGTTCATCATGTATAGATTATAGCCTATCATGCAGAACTTACCTCATTGTATGAAGCTATTTATTTTATTTTATTATTGGAAAATAAATACATCATTACCTTTATTATTGGAAAATAAATACATGATTACCTTTATTATTGAAAAATAAATACATCATTACCCTTATTATTTGGAAAAAAAAAATAAGTCATTACCGAGAAAAAAATTAATAACTTTTTGAGAGAGAAAGTTAGCCTATTGTGCAAAAGCGAGAATATTACCCTATCATGTGAAACTTAACTTATTATGTAGAGCTTATAGCCTATTGTGTGGAGCTTAGATCATTTTGCAGAGCTTATAACCTATTATGCAGAACTTAGCTCATTGTGTGGAGCTATTAATTTTTGTTAATTGTTGGAAAATGAATATGTCATGACCTTTATTATTGGGAAACAAATGTATCATTACCGAGAAAACAACTAATAACTTTTGTGTGAGAAAATTAGCCTATTGTACAGAAGCAAGAAACTTATCCTATTGTGCGATACTTAGCTCATTATGTAGAGCTATTCATTTTATTTTATTATTGGAAAATGAATATGTCATTAACGAGAAAACACTATGCAAAAAAGTCAAATAATTAGTGATAGAAGCAAGGACTGTGTTGCATCACAAGTATTAGCCTTGTTATATATGAAAATAAATAAAGCTAGTTCATTTATAAGAAACCCTTGCAATTTCCAAATGACATACCAAGTAGCCCTATTGTTATTTCCCATAGTTGCAATCGAAACATCATCAACATAACTTGTGTATTTCATCCTATCTTCATTACACAATACTACAACGAATAGACCCAACTAATGCAAGATTATATTCATTAGGATTGGGGATAATATGGGTCCCTGGGCTCTACCTATGTCATAATTTGTGTAGTCTTGTCCCTTGGACCCCAATATTGGAAACATTGCGTATTACTATATATTTTATATGATTTTTGCAACAAATCATAGTAATAGAAAAATAAAAAATACGGATTCCCACTGTCACCATATCCATTTAATTGTATCACCCCTTTTACTACAATAATATTTCTCGCCAATTCCACTGTCATTAGTAAGAATGTGAAGCGTACATCTATGTCTCACAAAATAAACAATATTTATGAATGCTTTGTTGATTATTAAAACAAAAAATAAATAAAAATTTTCAGATATCAATCACATAATCGTGAGCCTAAACATCTAGATGCATTGTTCCAAGTCCAAATGGATTCCTAAAACTCTTGCAAAAATGCAATTTTAAATTTTTTCTTGCAAGCTTTTAGGAAAAGAATTAAGCATGACACGACCATAATGCATGTATTCAACACAACCAAAGGCAAAGCCATCCAATTGAGATATTTTATTTTGATTAAGTTATGAACTAAAAGTAGGAAAAGTAGTAAACACATTAGTGGGAACCATCCTCCACAAGAGGAGAATGAAGGTTCCTAACTTTTAAGGTAATCAAGGAGGTGAATGGAAGCACTTGGAAGAGCTATTCCATGTTGGGGGTTTATATGGGTAAACGAATGGAAATTGAGAAATTCCATGCATGACATAAATAAGGAAGGAAAACCATAGTCCAGTTCCATTACATCAAAAAGGATAATTCCCAAGAGGACGAGCTAAATGAGGAAAACATAGGTTGTCATGGTTGTGAAGATTGGAGACTCCAACTGCCCTGACAAGATCAGCTAGCTCCCATTTGCTTCCATGTATACTTATATTAACCACAAGACCTTAGAAATGAATAAAGAAACATTAATAGGATTTATTTTTATAATTACAACCCTAGATGTTAAATCCATAGATAAAAACAAATTAAACATGTTTTTGAATGTTTAAACCTACATGTTATAAAAGTTCGAGCTCACACAACCATTGACTTAGAACTGCTAGGGGTGTGGGGGGATAATTTTAATGACATAATATATAATTAAAGTATGAATTTTTATATTATGAATTGCTTTCTTAATATTCAAGCGATACAAACAAAACTACATGCTCTCTTCCCTATCATAAGGTTCGACCACAAAATTTCAAGTTTTGATTTATGAGTAGAAAAAGAGTAAGTTGTACAAGTAGAAGACTCAGATTTATTTTCCCAACATTCAATGAGAGAAAACATTATAAAAGGATGACTTTCAACTTAATTAAGTGTTGTTAAGTGCTATAAGTGGGTCTAGACCAAACCAATCTTCCCTCTCAATGAAGGATATCATCTAGCCTCGCTTACAAAAAAATCCTCTAATTGGCCTTCTTATGGAGGAGAAAATGCGAGGTTGCACTCAGTATTAAAATCTACTTCTAGATACAATGCATTCACTCTCTAAAAGCCAGACAAAACACACCAAAAAGTAAATCACATTTTGAAACCTATAACTAGTCTTCTATAACATTTACCAAGGAAAAAAATGTTACAGGGTTTGATAGAGAAAGAAAATGTGATAGCTTGTATGTAGAATTTAAATGTCACACAATAGTGTACTGCAAAATATTTTTTTCAAAGGTGCATGTGAGTTTATCCTATTCCCTATAGTGAAAATTAAAAAAACAAAATTGCAAAATCACATCTATTAGCATATCATGAAGGCTTAAGATCTCCTCGGTTCTACTTGTTATACCTATGACCACTAGTATCTTAGAATCATCCTTTATGAGGTCTTGTGTGTTTTTGTATAAACCTTTAGTGGAAAACATGAAGGAGAATACCATTTAGTAACACAATAATAATTCTATTTAAGACCATTGTGTTGATTAGGCACTCTTTAAAGGAGTCTCAACACTTTACTAGTGAGAATTATTCTTAAAACTAAGTACTATAAACCAGGATTTCATAGTGAGGCATGTGTAAGCTATGAAAACATTGTATGTGATAAATGTTCCTTGTCAAACCAAAATTTTAAACTACGATCTCCATGCACTATGCAGACTCCACATGAAGGCCACACACCTTACTACTCCATTCTCCAAGACAACCATGCAACACATATAGGATGCCACATGAAGTTGTAGCACACTAACATACTGGTACTACTTTATTTGTTGGTGATACTTTGTTGGTTAGTCTTTCTATGGAGTTTTCATCTGCCCTTAGTTCTAGTGTTATCTAACATTCTATTTTTATGTTGTTCATCCTAGGTCACTTTCTTAAGATATTGGATAAGCATAGAAGTCCACTACTTCTCTTTCCTTTGCTCTTGGTGCTTCAATGCCAAACACTAGTTCTTATACTGGAGTATTTCCATATGGTGATTTAAGATGCTTGCTCACACTAATGTATCTATTTCTATTCTGTTTCTATCCTCTTCTCATCTAGAACCAATGAGAAACCTACAAAAGCATGGAACTGCCACTGACACAACGATGAAATCCAAGAAGCTATACAAATCTAAACTCATATAAGTTGGCTATCCAATGCATAAACAAGATCACATATATCTAAAAGACCAGATAAAGATGGATTCCCCAAATCTCTTGAATAGTATATCGATTTTTGCTTCTACCGATGGGTATAAGACATGCTCTCGAGTGGGTTTTATATTTTTGGAATTATATTGTACTAAATCGATTCTACTATATTGGCCACAACACTAGTCTATGTCCTTGATATTACATTAATTGGATATGATATGCATGTAATTACAACATAGCTTTCATGTCATCTATTATATACATATTACTATTGATTACATGGAGTTATTTACATGTCAATTTATATAGTCATGTTAACCATGAATCAGAGCATGGCTAACTTTTGAACCTTATAAAGAAAAAACTTATAAAGGGTTCCATTTCCGCATTTTTTATAATTCCATTGCTATATTTTGATGGTAATATTTCAGGTAATAAAAGGAATCTAAAAAATTCGATATTTCTATTTTGAAGTTAATCTTTCATTTTTTTCCTTCAGTATGTGTATTTGAATTTTGAATGCCTATATGGAGAGAACTTGGCTTCATAGTTTGTAATGTTTTATTGAACTTTGAGGGTTTAATGGAAGCTTGCAGATTATAGTACATAAAATGAAATAAGGACCCCATTTTCCTGTGCATTTTCTTGAATGGAGGAACAATTTTAATGTTCTCAAGCCAATGGGTACCCTCATCCTCGTGTACCCCGCTTTCCCTCGCCAAATAAATCCAAAGCCAATTACAACCTATAACGTTAAAAACTCCCAATGCAAGTATAAAATATCCTGAATCAAAATTTCCCCATTTAAATGCAGTCTAAAGTTATGAAACAAAATTTACTGTCTCTAAGCATATTTCATGTGAGAAAAAAATGATAAGGTTTCCTTGTTAGCCATCCCACTGCAAACAATTCAGATTTTTAGCTTGGTTTCTAGCTAGTCAAGCATAATCAAGACCTGTAATCAAAATTACCCATTTAAAACCAATCTAAACTTCTGCAACCAAATTCACCCTCTCTAAGCATGTTTTGTGTGGAAAAAAAATTAGGGCTTCCTTACCAACCATCGAATTGCAAACAATGAAATTTTATAGCTTTGTTTCTAGCCAATAAATTATGACCATTCAATACAATTTGTTACAGTTGCAGGAGGATAAATGATATTAGCCTACAAACATTAATTGTAACAACAAAAATCAATAACCATACTCAAATCTAAGAACATATTGTTGTACGATAGTTCTTATCTTTAAGACATGAAAAATAAAATAAACTAAAATTTTGTCTTAATATAATGTGGTTGTCCTTACAATTTCAATTATTATTACTATCTACATTTTCCTCAGATATATGCCTATGTTGATACATGTTTTCTACATATTGTTATATATATGATAACATATTGTGATGCAGGTTTGAGAAAAAGACAATGAGTGAAGAGAAGAGTGTGATGCTGTAGACATATGGGTCAACTTATGCCAATATAACTTTCACCAATAGACCTGGAAGGTGTTCCATATCCAAAGTAGTAATGTATGGTCTTCCAAACCCATTACAATTTTCACCAATAGGCCTAGAAGGTAATATGTGCCTAAATTTGTAAAGCAAGGTAGGTGGTGGAGAATAAAGCTACTACTCCATGCATCTTTCTATGTGGCCATCCATTCCTAAAACCCTACATGATTGCTAACCTTGATGCCTTGCAGAGGAAATAACAAAGCATTTGTCTTAAACCCAATTAGAATAATAATAAAAATATTATGTAAATTTAAATTTAAAAACAATGGGCTTAAGTGCTCCTCCTATGCATTGTTTTTCTTTGGTGATTATACCTTGTAAACATAAAAGTTACCCTTAAAATGTTTGCGGACTAATGTTAGTATTACTTGATTGAAGCTAAAAATCTCTCTATCAACTAACATTTATTCAAAGTTTTACTACATCTTGCCTTGATATGAGGCCAAATAAGACCTCTAAATTGCGTATTGGTCGAAATAACATTTAGAAGAAGCTCCTAGTTTTAAAAACAAGACACCTTATAAAATATATATTAAAAACATTGAGTTAAATTCTGTTAACAAACTTTGGTTTCTGGGAAGGGACTAATGAAAAAGAAAAAATGTGAGTACAATAGTCCCTATAGCCCTGAAGGGGTAGGTACTAATAAGAGGTGAGTTCCCTTATCTCAAAATAATTTTATTAACTAACTGTATAAATATTTAGATAACAACCCATATCAAACTATCATGCTAGTCAAATTAAAGCTTAAAATTCAATGCTAAGATAAATATATAATTTCTCAACTTAGCCCTCAGATCTAGGTCAAATAGCTTAGAGATAGATGTGAAGATTTTTGATATTATTACTAGTTATTTCTCATCATGGATTTGAATTTCTACAATTCCCTTGGGGGGAGGCCCCATATCAAGGCAGATAGTTTACCCGATTTAATGTCCACGAAATGTTGGGAGGTATTCCAAATTTCATTCCATATATATATATTATATATATATATAGTATATATAATATATATATATATTATATATATCGCTTGTAATTTTTTATCATTTATGTTACATTTTTAATGTATAAAATGGATCAAAATTTGCTTTAGCATAAATGTGGAGACTCCTTAAGATGTTCTAACTATAATATTTTTTTTCAGTTGCATTATATAATGTATATATAACAATTTTTTTAACTTTGAACTACTTGACTTGTCTATAAAGTTGATATATGATTATATTATTTGATATGAATATCGAAATATATTATTTATGGTTGAGAGTGAGTGAAATATTTTTACCACTTCTCCTTAGCATGGCCATTGAGAGTGATATTATTGATGCTATATATATATATATATATATTGAGAAAGAGAACTCCAAGTTGAATTCATACATACTTACAGATCTCTCTCATTTTGGGTTCCAGAGTGAGCCTTCCTCATGGGGGATTCACTCAATGAACCTCTGACATAGCACGTGCATTGGTGGCATATTAAAAAATGCACTTAATTTGACTATGTATTGGAATATATCTCTAAAAATCACTTTATTTAACCCGCTACCAATACAATACCAATACACCTTCCCAATTTAAAAAACCCCTAGTTTCACTAGATATTGTAGATTTCCATATTTTCATTAACATTTTTTATACCCATTTATATTTATATCCCTAGTATAGTGACATGTGAGTGACATTATGCCTCTATTCTGACCCCATATCAATTCTACCATTATCCACAATGCATATTTTTTTCTTTTAATATACATTGTAGATGCATACTAGTTTTCACACAATGCAATTACTCAACCCACACTCAAGGACATCCCACAATGACTTGTGGCATTTAATGGTCTAAGGAACACAAATATCAAACATGTTTTAGGAAGATTGATTATATGCATGTATATATAACGACATATAGTCAATAAATATGATGATAAAAAATTAATTGACGAATCTTTATGAATACCTTTGCACCAAATAAGGTGTTCAAGCAAAAGTATAGGCCTTCTAGATACAAGACCTGCTATGAACAAGCTCAAGAAAATATAGAAAAGATAGATCAATTCCTTAGAATCCAACCTATTTGAGGGGGAAACCTCCTTTACATTACATAAATGAACAATTCTTGGATGATACAAATGACAAAATCTCCTTTCTATATATAGGAGTCTAAGG
>APFE031751695.1:62812-80432 GCA_000404065.3 Pinus taeda
CTTGCCATTTTCCCTAATCAAATGCCTAATTCGATTCAGAATTGTATTCAGATTTTAATCATAAATCGATAATAAAATCGATTCCCTCTCCTCTACAGAATGACAATTGAATTCACGCATTGAAATATGAATTCATAAAAATTGTTTAATTATTCCAGCAAATTGAATACTCACAAGTTCATCATTCAACTCTTGACACAAAATTTAATCCATACACAATTGACCAAGTTAAGGTTTAAAACTCAAACCCAACACTTTCATGAAAATTAACTTACTTATAGTATCATTTTGTGTGGCCTAATTTACAATTTCATTGGCCCTTACAAACTACTAAAGGCATCCAAGCAGAAAACCTCTCACTCTCTACACACACTCACTCACCATCTCAATGTCTTTTTGGCTTGATAATTTATAAAATTTAGAATGATCTAATCTAAGTTCAATCGCTTCAACTTCTCAACAAAAATCCTGAAATCACACTTGAATCCCTAAGGATCCTCTTCCACCCATAATTAAGGAAACTAATTTCTAAATTAATACTTATAAAAATCTCTCATCCCCTTATTTTCTCAACTAATCCCATACATAGAAATCCTATCCCAAATTTTGCTCCTAAACTATTTCTCTCATATCCTTTTATTTATAAAAAGAATATTTACATAATCCTCACTTTTCATAATTATCTCCTATTTTATTAAAAATAACAATTTAATTTATGAAATATTAAAAATTGTCACACCCCCCTTTTATCACATATTTACAAATGAAAAATAGTCTTGATTCTCCTGCATCATACACCCAACCTTAAAATTAATCATGATCCCCAAATCATGTGTTCGGATCTATGTATGCCTGGATCCCATATCTTGTGATGTAACTTTCCACTTGCGACTACTTCTTTCTGATGTTCTTCTCCTGGTTTCCACACTTTATGCTACATCGCTCCACTGACTAGGCTTTCACAATCTCCTGCTATCTTTCTTTCACTGCTTTCCTTTTGTTTTATCGCTGCTGACCTCTTCCAAGATACTTTCATCATCATCTGCCTCATCAGTTCAATTTCTTTGTCTAACAGATTTTCTCCAGCATCTTCAATAATACCTGTACTCACAAAACAATTGTTAGAATAAAAAATATAAGGCTTCAGTGCCCCCACATATTTTGTTGCTATCAGTGTTGCCTCAACTGCCATCATAAATGTCGCCCCACATGTTGCTCTAGCTGTCACTATGGATGTTGCGGCTTCCCAAACTTCCTGTACCTCTACAACATTCCTTTGCTCATCATCTGCAATTTCATCAACATGCTGCAAATTAACTCCAACATAATCTCCATCTTCCCTTTCGACCATCTTCAGTAACTGTCCATTATCATCTTGATTGATTCTGGCAAATCAATCAAGTTTTGCAAATACTGTAGCTTCATCTTGTACTATTGTAGCAACTCCAAAATTTTGCCCACTAGTCTTCTCTTGGCTATACAAACAAGTCAACTCTTTCTTGTCACCCATGGTAACAAGCTTCTGCATAGGAGACATGATTGTCTCATCTTCTATCTACAACGGTTCTTCTTCTTCCAAGACAATCTCAAATGATGGACTGTCTTCAACATCACCTGTAAACACAATCAAATTGTCAGCTTCAAAATCACAAGACACAATGGTCTCACCTGTTGATTCAGTCATCTGTAGCTCCAAGTCTTTTTCAGGACTCAAAAAATCTTCACTGTCTTTCTCCTCAACTTCCTCTAGCAACACTTCAGTATGCTGCTCCGAGTTCCTTCTCAGCATATCACTATGCTGATTTGAATTTACCATGAGACTATTAGCTAGTCTCGCCTTCTTTCCATCTGTCTCCAAGATGTCGTTCTGCTCTCGTTCACTGTACTGAACTCTTTCATCTACTGCAACCTTTCTATCATACTCTGAATTCATCAACAAATATTCTAACAATGTAATTTCTCTGTAGCATTGCTGAAGCATATCATCATCACCTGCATTCATACATAAACTTTCAGTTTGCACAAAATGTTCAATAGTATAAGTTGTTACTTCCCTTATCTGTGCTTTAGACTGATTCTCTTCTTCAACATCCACAAGAATTTTTTCTTGTACTTTAACAGCAAAAGCATCACTACTTTCTTTTTCAGAGTACTTATCATTTTCTGCTTCCTCTGTCTTCATTTCCTTCTGAGATCTCGCTATCTCAACATCGATCTGAATAGCCTTCAGATTCAACTCTTCTCTCTCCTGAACAAACTCTAAAGCTTGCTCATCTCCTTGTATTGTACCTGCAAACAAACACAACTCATCAGTTTTAAAACCACAAGACTTTCTAGTCTTGACTGCTTCCTCAAACATTTTCCTTTGAACATATCTGTGTGTGGAATCTTCAAATTCCATCTTTGGCTAAAGAACTCTAAGTCCCTTTTTCAACAAGGCAATCACAATTTGCCTCAACCTCCTCTACAATTGTCGCCAAATCACTCTCTTTCCTTTCAATGGAAAGATCCATTCTCTATTCTGATTTTCCTGCTCTTGGAGCCATTCTTCTAGTACCTGCAATTGTACCTTTATTACTACGATCTCTCTTTCTCGAACTTCTACAGTCATATTATCTCTGTGGCATTTCTTTGAACCTCTTCTCTGATCCTCCATGATCATCCTCTCCATGAGTTTCTCACTCACCATGAGTTGTACTAGCCTCTGCAACAACAATCTCTCTTGCTGCCACTTACCTCACCAAGCTCTCCTCACTCAGCCTTTTGGTAAGTACTGGTTCACTGCCTCTGGAACCTCTTGAGCACTCCTCTGCTCTCTCTAGGCTATCTTTTCAACTCACTTTTCTCTTCAGGACACTGCAATTGTCTTCCCTATCTAGCCTTCAGCTGAATGTTAGGTTCACTACCATCATTTTCTCTTCAACCATAAACTTAAATCATAAATTTCAGATCAAAAAATCATCTCACCTTTAAGATCGTGCATGATCTTTTCCTCCCTGCAATCCTGTTCACTTGCAATTATGTATGTTGCATATCATATTTAAAATCTGATCTTCCTTTCCATCATTCATCATACATTCAAAAAAACACTTTAGTTTTTGACAAAACCTTTTGTTCTCATTCAGAAAACAAACTTCTTCAAGAAAGCATTCGCGCTCTAATACCAAAATGATGCAAGGCCTACCTTGGAAAACCCAGAATCTTTATACACCATGTTTATAAACATGCATCTTAGCATTTGCCCAAATCAAAAAATCAATGCCTGGAAATTTCAATATTTAACATTTGAATGCGGAAGCTTTTCAAAATAATAAAACTCACAATCTTCATACCATTAACATTCAACTCTGCATTGAGTGCTACAGCTCAACACTTTACATTTCATTGAAGTCAAACCAAATCATCATTCCAATGTTCCCATAAAAACCAAGGATCTATTTTCATCCTTCTCTTCAATGCGCCCAATTCAACATGCATTCGCACCACAGTACTCACTTTGTACTGATATCGGTCAACCAGTTTCTGATGGATTCAATTCTCAATCGGATTCCATTCACAATTCAACTTAGGACTCTTCTGTAGGGTCTAAATTCCCCACGATTTTCCTATACAAAAATCAACCTCAAAAACCAATATTTCTCAACCTTCAGATTATAAATCGACATTCAGATACCAATTTGAACAACTATATGAATTTTGTCAAATAGACAGAGTCCTTTTTGCAAAGCTTATATCCAGCAATCTCAAGTTGTGACACTTGCTTCTACCCTTCAAGGAAATGCAGATCTCCTCGATCCTAAAGTTACCAATGCATTTAAATCTTCAGATCCGATTCAATGACTAACCTTCCGTTGAATTAAAACATTCCAACTCTGACATACACTGCTATAATAATTACTGTTCTACGCACTCCAAGCTCTTCTCATCCACTGATATATCAATTCGGCGGTCCCGAATCTCAGTTATATATATATATATATATATTATATATATACTATATATATATTCAAAATGATTTTGACGCGATTTTAATACACCCATCAAGCTCCAATGAGGTATTCCTCCCACAACTTGCCATTTTCCCTAATCGAATGCCTAATTCGATTCAGAATTGTATTCAGATTTTAATCATAAATCGACAATAAAATCGATTCCCTCTCCTCTACAGAATGACAATTGAATTCATGCATTGAAATATGAATTCATAAAAACTGTTTAATTATTCCAGCAAATTGAACTCACAAGTTAATCATTCAAATCTTCACACATAATTTAATCCATACACAATTGACCAAGTTAAGGTTTAAAACTCAAATCCAACACTTTCATAAAAATGAACTTACTTACAGTAGCATTTTCATGGCCTGATTTACAATTTCATTGGCCCTTACAAACTGCCGAAGGCATCCAAGCAGAAAACCTCTCACTCTCTACACACACTCACTCACCATCTCAATGTCTCTTTGGCTTGATAATTTATAAAATTTAGAATGATCTAATCTAAGTTCAATCCCTTCAACTTCTCAACAAAAATCCTAAAATCACTCTTAAATCCCTAAGGATCCTCTTCCACCCATAATTAAGGAAACTAATTTCTAAATTAATACTTAGAAAAATATCTCATCCCCTTATTTTCTCAACTAATCCCATAGATAGAAATCCTATCCCAAATTTTGCTCCTAAACTATTTATCTCATATCCTTTTATTTATAAAAAGAATATTTACATAATCCTTGCTTTTCATAATTATCTCCTATTTTATTAAAAATAACAATTTAATATATAAAATATTAAAAATTTTCACACCCCCCTTTTATCACATATTTACAAAAGAAAAATGGTCTTGATGCTCCTGCATCAACCAATGAGAGACAGTGCGATGGTCTAGGGACCAGACTGAGCTTGGTTTTTACCCACAATTCGCAGCTAAGTTCAAGGATTTAGGTCGAGCTTATGATAGAAAATAAACACAAGGTACAGGGGCTGATCTAATGAGGTTATTGAGCTACCACCAGGGAATGTAGGATTTTTGCAAGTCAGATGTTCAGTTCATAAAAAAAACCCGGAGATTGACTAAAGCAACATTGATCTACTTTGCAGTTGCATAGCAAAAACAGTTCAAAGGC
Source organism: Pinus taeda (assembly GCA_000404065.3). NCBI lineage: Eukaryota > Viridiplantae > Streptophyta > Pinopsida > Pinales > Pinaceae > Pinus > Pinus taeda. The sequence goes on from APFE031751695.1 coordinate 67,939, forward strand.
TAGCTGGCTTAACTTAAGGCTCCGTCTGTAGTTTATAAAGAAAACAACAGTAACAAACAAACAAACTATTCACTCCCCAACAGAGTCGCCATTTTATTTCCTGGAAAACTAGTGTCTACTCAGATCTGCTAGTCCCACTAAGACAAGTAGCTATCTTGGAAACAAACAATTCAAAGTAACTTGTGTTTTCCTTTATGAGAGATAGATGAGAGAGAAGCAGAGAGCACCAAACTCAGTCTTTTGCTTTGCTCCTTTCTTGTTTCCTCTCTCCCTCGATAGAGCTTTCGCCACTCCTTTCTCACTTGTCTCACTTCAAAGAACACTTGTAGAGTCAAAGAAAAAAAAAACCATCAAAGCATAGAGATCTCTAACCATAAACAATGTAGAATTAGATGTACATTAACCATACAAATGCATATAAAAATACAATATTTAGAAATATACAAGTATATGGAGGAAAACTCAAATAGCTTTATTGATAGAAGTAGTAGAAGAGAGGATTACAAACCAACTATCTGATCCAGTGTCATCCTCCCAGCATGAGAGGCCTCTTCACCTTATGAAAAGCTAGATCACCCAACAATACAATGGTTCACAAAGAAACCAACAACACTTCCTTACAAAATACAAAATTCCAACCCCTGGATCTCTAGGATGAGGGATCCATATATAGATATTTGCACGGGGGTGAGTCAGCTTCTGGGATTGTGATTAGTGTCATTTCACTAATAGTTCCTGGTTCCACTTGGAGATTTCATGATCTCTTACTCATCCCTCGGCGAATTCAGAGAGGGAAGTGTCATATGAGTAGTTTCTAGAAGATTCTTTGTGTTTCCACCTAGCAAACTGCCTTGCCATTTGTCTTTTCTCGCTCATCGCACTCTATAGAAGGGCTTTTTAGTATGCATCACACCCTTTGTGTGTAACAAGTGAGATGCATCACACCCTCAACATGGAACAGTCTGTATGGTCCAGTTTTGACCAGTTCTAAGCAGTTTTTCAGGGAGAACTTCTAGGAAATGATGTAGTCAGTTGACCTTGATCTTTTAGGGTATGAAACAACACTTTTAGGGGTTTAAGAACCCTTGGTTTATGTACACATGTGATTGGATTTGTAGTGCGCAAATATTTCTATAACATACATGTGGTACTATGTGCATCTCGTACTGTGTACATGTTGTGCAGATGGTGTTATGTACACATGGTTATAGGTACACGTCATACAGGTGGTACTATGTACATATGGTGTTGTGTACATGTTGTGCAAGTGGTGTTGTGTATATGTGATGATGTGTACATGTTGTGTAGGTGGTGTTGTGTACCTGTTGTGTGGGTGGTTCTCTATACATGTGGTGATGTGAAAATGTTGTGCAAGTAGTGTTCTCTACATTCGGTATTGTGTAAAGGTAATACATGTTGTGTTGTGTATATGTAAATTTTTTTATGAGTATGGTGTAGTCGTTCTATCATGACATGTGTATTTGGTTTATTGTATGGTGTGTACGCATATGTATTTTGTAATACACTAGGTTTAGGTGTATGTGACGTGTTGTACACTATGTATGTGTATGTGACATGTTGTACACTATGTATGTGTATGTCTTGTATAGTGTGATGGGATAGGAAGCTATATGATTGTCTGGTCCCTTATTGCTTATATTGAATGTTGAGGTGGTTTAGCCTTTTGATTCTTTTGTTGTTGATCAGGTGCTCAAGTTTATGCTCAAAAATCAAAGTGTCAGAATCTTGTTAAAATCAACTTCATATCGAATATTTCATCATTCTAAATCCAACAGTGCAAAGGACACTCAAATCTGAGCTCATATGCAAAAGTTAGAGAAAGTCAAAGTTCAAGTTTTACTTGTCTACATGGCAAGATTGGATGACATGGAAAAGCCCTTCAGCAAATGAGGAGGAACGAAGTGCCAGACTGCCATTTGCCCCCCATGTTGCAAATCGTCACTGCCTAAGGAAAAGGAGTTTCAAATCAGCTCTCGACAGGTTCAGGGTTGTGACGCGATCGCATATCACATGTAACAAGCATGTCAAAATCAGCCTTGAAAGGTACCAGGTTGTGATGTGATGGATCGTGGATTGCAATCACATATTACAGGTAAACACAAGTCTTGCTTAAGAAACCACTGGTTCTCCACTGCTTGTGAAAATCAATAAGTCCTGAACATGAGATGTTATCAGCCACAGTTTAATATACCATCGGGTCTGCGATATCGCAATCTCAACATCGTCGTCATGTTAACAAGACCTTCAGCCCACCAAACTTCTCTGATTGTGATTTGTGATATGGATGAAAGGTTATGGCCCCTGGTGCAGTGAATTATTTTCCTGATGTATTTTGGAGCAAAAATGAGGGTTTCTGCGAGTTTTGGAGCAATTTGTGCAACAAATAGTAGGAGAACTAGGAGAAGTCATAAATTCTTCATTTCTTATCCAAATTGGATCCAAAAAGAGGCTAGATGACCATTTTTGAGGATTCTTAACTCATTGAGATAGGTTTCAGAGGTAATTGAGCATTGTAAACACACTTTGGTTGTAATTTTGAGCATAATAGAGAGGCCCAAACATTGGAAGCTAGACCAAGGAGACGTAGCCCAGGAGGGGTGAACTCCTCATCAAATATATGTGTTTTGTATTGTATTTTTATGTTCTTCATTGTTATTTTTTTGTTGTTTAGCATACCTTTTTTGTTAAATTGTCTATAACATTTAAATAAGAAACTCTCATGGGAATCATTTAATTAAGAAAACATGGTGAATCCTTAAGCACTTGATAAGCAAATGATAAGCATCTTGGGTTTTATTCTGAATGGGGAATTGGTATAGCATTACCAATCTGCTCCATTTCAGATCAAGTTGGTATCAGACCATTGGTTTTTTCTTACTAGATTTTCTTTGTGAAAGAAGGATTTAATTGTTTGAAAGTTTATGTCATGCTTACAAGGTTAAAAATTGAAAGAGGTGAAGGAAATATGGTTGGAAACCATGAAGTTGGGTCAATTGGAAGAAGAGGAAGGTTTCCAACATCTTCTACACTTGTGCATCCTAAAGTTGCTGAAGTTATAGTTGAGTCTTCAGAGACCATGTCTCATGAACGTGAACCTAGAAATGTTGAAATGTTGCAACAAGAATATTCCAATTTAATTTGTCCTTTAATTAAGTTGTGAATTTAAATCGAATTTAGTCTTAACAACTACTTGGAAATAATTAATTAATTCATTTTTAATTAATTAGTCGGATAAATTCAAGCTAGAAGTCTTTCTGAAGTCATGCAAGAGTTATCCCTTCAATTAAGGAGATAAGGTTGAGTTATATTTGATTTGTAATTAGTTAACTTAGTTTACTAAGTTAATTCCAGTTAAATTAGTTCCAAACTATTTGAGGAACTAATGGTGAGTTAACAGTCAGTTGAGGCATGCATGCACTCAACTAGTGTACTCTAGTTAACTAAAGATTCCCTCACTAGAAACTCATGCATATCTATTCTGAGAAAGACCCAATTGAGATTAAAGTCAAGGAAAGTTTACTATCAGTTGCATGTGTTTTCTTATAAAGAAAACTCATGCATTTAGTTAAGGCATCATTCCTTGAGGATAGTGTAGTTTTGACTGTGTGTGAGAGAGTGTTCCACTTGGTGAGGTGAAGATCATCCACTAGGAATAGCACAAGGAAATAGGCACTTGGACGGTAGAGAGGAAGACTAGAGAGAAGCCAAGATTAATTGTGAGAATCTGTGAGGATTGTACTGAGAGGTGGCTAGCTGTGAGAGCTAAGGCTTTGTATAATTCCTATGTTTTTCCACGATGTATGATAATACAATAGTGTGGGATTTTTAGCTTAGGCTTTCCCTAAAGTATTTTCATGTGTATTGTGCTATTGATTCTTCTTCTTTTGGTTATATTGTTCAACTCGATATTTAAGCTTCTGTAAATTGATAGTAGAAGTAGGTTATAGTATCCTAGTTTGATTTATATTGCATTATCTGTTTAACCTACATCTGATTTTCTACATGTTATCAGAGTTGGATTTGTAGAAATTTTCTACATGGTATCAGAGCTGTATTTGTAGAAATTTATACATGATATTAGAATTGTGAAAACTATACTAAGAAGTGAATTCCAAGTTTGAAGTTCAGGGTTGCAGGTGAAAATTGAATTCATATCATACTTCAAGGTTGGCCAATGTCATTGTATGGCTTGAGACTTGAGTATGCCTTGGAAGGTATCTTGAATGAAATAGCATGGAAAGATAGAATGGAGGCTGTATTAGAAGACAATGGCTTGAAGGAATTCATCGATCAAGAAATCCCAAAGCCAGCTTCAACTAATGCACAAGAGTTGGATGAGTGGAAGTATGTGGCGAAGGTGAGAGGGATCATCATTGAGGGAGTTCAAGACCATATTATCGTGAGTCTCCATGCAAAGGATACTCCATTTTCAATGTAGAATACATTGAAGGACCTCTATCAGAACATTAACGACCAGAGGAAATTGCCGTTGAGTGTGGAGCTTGATTATCTTATGTATTCAAAGGTCTCAACCAGATGTATACCCCAGGAAGATTGTACACCCCTCCATGCAAGGGGGTCCGGGGGGACTTGTCCCCCCTCCCTGGGGGTTTGAGGGGGTTGATCCCACTCAGCTAGGGGGTCCAGGAGCCAGAAGTCCCCAGGCGGGGGTTCGGGGGCAACACCCCCAAAGCTAAAAATAGATGTAAAATTGCCTTGTAAAAGTTCAGTAATTTCTAGTCAATCTGGGCCATTCATTAGGTGGATGATATGGCAGTAGAAATTACGTTTAGTTTAGGGTTTTTTTCCCTAGAAGGCAACCCCTCACTATATATGAGGGAATTGTATTGCATCTATGCATCTTTGTATTCTAAGTGTGGAAGAGAGAGGATATTGAGAGCGAAGAGGGTGTTACAACAAATCTGTTGTAGGCTGTATCTCTTCAGTTTGTTGGATAATATAAAAGCAAGGACTAGTTGTTTCTCCATGGACGTAGCCCAAACTGGGTGAACCATGTATATATGTGTCTCTCTTGTTTTGTGCATTTTCTGTGTTTATATTTTTGAAATATTTTATGTGTTCCATTGCTCCGTAATATATAATTTTCTAACAACTGGTATCAGAGCCAAAGGTCTATTTGGTTGATAACTCATAGGAGATAAGGGTTCCTGGTTCGAGTGGGAGAAATGGCGGAAGATGGTAGGTTTAGGGTAAAAAATTCAACGGCCAAAACTACTAGCTGTGGAAGATGCAGATGGAAGATTATCTATATCAGAGAGATCTATACTTACCATTGAGCAGAAAGACAAAGAAGCTGACGAGTATGATAGACACAGAATGGAATATTCTTGACAAAAAGGCACTTGGAACAATACCGTTGTACTTAGCGGTGTTGATAGTGTTTAATATTTCAAAGGAAGCGACAACAGAGGGTTTAATGTTGGCATTGGCCAATCTATATGAAAAACCCTTGACCTCAAATAAGGTATTTCTTATGAAGCATTTATTTAATATGAAGATGTCAAAAGGTGGATCTGTTGCAGACCATTTAAATGATTTTAATACAGTTACAAGTCTGTTAGGTTCTGTAGGGGTAAATTTTGATGATGAAGTCAGGGCTTTGTTATTTCTGTGCTCATTACCAGAAAGTTGGAATGATTTAGTTATGGCCATTAGTAACTCTATCTCTGGATCTAGTACTTTAAAGTTTGATGATGTTGTCGGTGCAATCCTTAGTGAGGAAATGCGATAGAAAAGGTCCGGTGAGACATCAAGTAATGCTTTGACTGTAGAGACTAGGGGAAGAAAAATGGAAAGAGGAAAGAGCTCTAGATACGACAGTAATTCAAGAAAAGGCAGATCCAAGTCCATATCAAGGATATTGTGCTAGAAATGAAGGAAGAAATGACACCTAAAGAAAGATTGCATGTCTCAGAAGGGAAAAGAAGGAGACGCACAACAATAAAACAATCATGAAGTGAATGTAATAGGTGATGTGTTGCAAGACACTTTGATTCTTGCATTAGAAAATATTATTGATGCTTGGGTAGTAGATTCAGGGGCCTCATTCCATGCCACACCTGATAAGAAAAAATTTCATGATTATGTTCAAGGAGATTTTGGACAGGTTTGATTGGGTGATGATTAACCCTATAAAATTGTTGAAACGGGTACAATTTTCATAAAACAACAGAATGGAAATCAATGGCTATTGAAGGAGGTAAGGCATGTTCCAGATCTGAAGAAAAATTTGATTTCAACAGGGCAGTTAGGAGGTGAAGGTTGCATAAGTACTTTCACAGATAAAACCTGGAAGGTCACTAAATGATCCTTGGTAATAGCGAAAGGAGGAAAGGTTGGTACATTGTATTTATGTAATGGTATTTCTAATTTTGTTAATATTTTAAACTCTACAAAAGAACTTATGACATTGTGGCATCATAGGCTTGGGCACATGAGTGAGAATTGGATGTAGATTCTTCACTTAAGAAATTTGTTTCCAGTTTTGAAGCATGTTGATTTAAAATTCCGTGAAAATTGTGTTTATGGAAAACAAAAGAGAGTTAGATTCCTTAGAGTTGGGAAAGAAAATAAGAGAGAAAAAATAGAGCTTGTGCATACATATGTATGGGGACTTACTTAGGTATCATCTCTTGGTGGCTCTTGTTACTATGTTACTTTTATTGATGATGCAACCTAAAAAACCTAGGTTTATTGTATTCGAAATAAATCTGATGTATTTGATACTTTCAAGAAATGGAAAGCTTTGGTTGAAAATGAAATAGGAAAAAGGTTGAAGTGTCTTAGATTAGATAATGGAGGTGAATATTGCAGCAAAGATTTCGATAGGTACTATTCATAAAATGGAATTCATAGAGAGACAATTCCAAGAACACCACAAGAAAATGGCGTGTCAGAAAGGATGAACAGGACAATCATGAGTGTGCAAGGTGCATGAGATTGCATGCAGGATTGCCTTTACAATTTTGGGCTGATACTGTAGATACTATTGTTTATCTAATAAAGAGAGGGCCTTCAAGTTCCTTGGATGGTGGTATTCCAGAGGAGGCATGGACTGGTAAAAAGGTAAACTACTCTTTTTTAAAGAATTTTGGTTGTGAAGCCTTTGTCCACATTAACAAAGAAAATAGACAAAAGCTTGAGGAAAAATCAAAGAAATGTACCTTTATTGGATATCGTGTTAATGATTTTGGTTATCGCTTATATGATTATGAAAATCACAAAATCATTAGGAGCAGAGATGTAATATTCAATGAAAAGGTCTTGTATAAGAATCAGTTGTAGGAAAAGAAATAGGAAAGAGAAAATAGATAATACACAGTGCTTGACGATATCACAGGAAAAGTGATGGTGATTGAAAATCATAATGATCAATAGCTAGAACAACAACCACAACAACAAAAAGCACCTCAAACACTTGAAAGTGGTGTTAGAAGATCTACCAGGATAAGTAGACCCCCTGAATGATACTTTCCTTCATTATATTATGTATCGTTCATTGATTCTGGTGAACCAGAATGTTATGAAGAAGTAGTGCAGGTAGAAACTAGGAAGAAGTGGGAGAAATCCATGAACGAAGAGATGGACTCTTTAGCACATAACCAGACTTGGCACTTAGTCAGGTTGCCTACAGGTAAAACAACATTGCAGAATCAATGAGTTTACAAGTTGAAGGAAGAAGATGGAGGAAAACAGAAGTAAAAAGCTAGACTTGTGGTGAAGGGGTTTGCAAAAAATAAAGGTATTGATTCTGATGAAATATTTTCTCTCGTTGTGAAAATGACTTCAATCAGGAGTATTTTAAGTCTGGTAGCAGTTGGAGATTTTCATCTTGAGCAGTTAGATGTAAAGACAACCTTTCTCCATGGGGATTTGGACGAAGAGATATATATGCAGTAGTGTTTGGTCAATTTAGTGATGTCTAAATTGCAACTTTTAAATGTCAACCCCGGGCTCGTAAGCTGATGAAGTGAGGTGTACTATATGTACTTAGGAAACTATTTCTTGAGCTTTTGTCATTTTTAACTTTTTAGGGTTGTTTTTAAGTATATCTCTCCTAATGTGGTGTGACGAAATAAAGTGAGTGAAGTGTGTGAGATTGTGATGTGCTTCTTAAAACTCAAAATCAAGTGAGTGAAGTGTGTGTGATTGTGATGTGCTTTTTACAACTTAAAAGTACTCTACAAGAAAACTTGAAATGGAATCAATGCTTAAAGGAAAGTAAAGGCATTAAATAAAAGACTAATGACATTGGCCGGTTGCCTCTGTTGCTGCAAGGAAATGGAAATGAAATCTATATCAAATAACCACTAAGAAATGTTGAAACTAAAGTAAACCTATCTAGAAGAAAGACTAGTCACAAATACTTTAACTTCTTCTTAACCTCTTGCCTTTTAACTGAATGTATCATGTGATAAAAAATTAAAAACAAGTCAAGCAATTGTGAGTTTCTGAACAACTAAACCAAGCTGCATTAAGTGATGTTTTGGTCCTCAATAAAGATATTAAGTTATAAAGAAGAGACCATCAATAGATAAACAACTTGATATCTACAAACAAAAAGCAAATATGAAAATTAACTAAATGATACTGATGAAATAAAGGCTGCAAAACAAAGAGGGTCAGCAACATAGACAAGATGATCAACACATGTCACTAGTTGTGCAAAAGAAAAGCATAAAACTGTCCCGGGCACGCCTAAGAAACCTGCATAACACACTGATCAGTCATGAAAAAAAAGAGCAGAAATGTAAACAAGCAGAAATGGAAATGTATGTACAGCTATCTAAAACACAGCAATTAAAGGCATTATATACAGGAAATAAGAAAACGAAATGCGAGAAACTAAAAACACTGTACAGGCCTTTAGTAAACAAGGGCCCTCTGCGTACTCCAGCCGTTCAAAGATCAATCACACGCATAAATGGAATAACAGTCTTCTCATTTATTGCGCATAAAATACAATACAGTGGGAGTTCAAAGGTATAAAAACAACAGCTAACAACTAACAACTAACTTGTCCAGCGTTCAAAGACGCTCTATTTATAATTGCAGAAGGTAAACTAGCTTAACGAAATTTAAGTAATTCGAACAGCTGAATTGAAACACGTAGTCCTGCTACGTCCTCGGATCTAGGCAACGGTCATCGTGGGCATTCAATCCGCTGTTGGATTGTGTCTCCCACTACTTCCATAACTAAGGACAATGCCACCTATTCCCCACGTGCTCTAAAACAGAACACGCAGAGTTGTGCCACCGCCAATGACCTCTGTTTGACCAAAGTTGCCTCCTCGTTGACCACGGGCTTGGATGACTGGTTTGGATGATCTGGAGGGACACACACCATGTCCTAGGTTCCACGAACTTGCCCATGTGGCTCTTCTTCCCGGAGGACACCTGGAACATAGCGTTTAATAAAACATCTGCGGAATCAGGGGTTGGCTGCAGAAACCAGGATCAGCTGCGGAAAACCCTGTGTAAACCCTGCATGAGCTGCGGAAACGCAGCATCTTGGACAAAAATTCTAAACCAAACACAGTCATTAACATAATTAGAAAACCATGTAAAAAGTCCTATAATACAACGATTTGAGCAAATTGATGGAGGGAATGAGTGGCAAAATAGGAAAATGAATAAGAAAAAGAGGCTGGGAGGATGTGTAAAGAAGTATAAATTTGAGCCTCAACATACCCCCACTGTGAAGGTGTTGCATGTCCTCATGCAACCAAAACTTTATCATTGCTCTTAATCCATGTGCTCAGATGCTTCTGCCAAAACATCTAGCCTTCTTCTCTTTCTCCTTGTTGCCAAAATTGCTCTTGGTTTCTTGACTAGACATCTGAACCTCAAATTGATTAATGCCCTGCTGAGTTTCTTACATTTCCCTTTCAATTTTATGTTCTTTTTCTGCCAAAGTCCCAAGTGAAGCATTGTATTGTCATGGACCATTTTGTCCACTTTGCTTTGTTCTTTCAATGCTTCATTTTCTTGTTTGATATGCCGGTTGAGGACTTCCAGTTCAAACACCTGCTGTTTTAAAGATTTGACCTGTTCATCAAGAGGCACTATAGTGCTTGGACGAGCAACTGATTACTCCAAGGCTTCCAAATAATCATATAACTCCTGCTGGTCAGGGTCAATCTCAGGTGTCCTTCTTGGGCTATGTTCAAAATTAATTTATGTTTGAGGTTCTGTTTGAAAGGGACTCTCCTCACGTGGAGGAGTGGACTCAAGGCCAAGCTGAGCTCGAGTCTTTTCAGGTGTAATTTCTCCAAAATCAATGAAATGTGACTGTTTTCCTTTAGTCACACTCATTTTTCCCTTCAGCCTACTGCTTCTTCTCACTTGTACATTAGTGCTCTTTTGCTGGGCACTCTGTTTCTCTTTCTGTTTTCTCTTTAAGAGGGCTGTGGCTTGAAGTTGTTCTAATATATCAGCCAAGGTTTGGGAGTCTTCTTCCACTGAAGGTTCAGGTGATGGTGATGGTTCATGAGCAATTGCCTTCCCTTTATTCTTATTTTGTTTCTCTTCTTCCTGGGTAGTTTCCTGAGTTTGCACAATAGGTGGGTCCTGGACAGCAACATCCTTTTTCGTTCTCCTACTTCCTTTTGGGATTTTAGGAGGACTACTAGCGGAAGCTTCAGTCACTTCTTGAAAATTATTCCTGATCAAAAACTTTTCCCATGTATCCTTGTGATTTTTCAATTGTTCTTCTATGAGGATTCTAATGAGGTCGTGATGATATAAATGGGGTTCAATGTGGCCTACATTCTTTTGGACAGTGGAACTCATTTTCTTTAGGCTTCTTAGCAAAAAGTAGGGTAGATTAGTGGTATGGCCTTCCATAAAATTCATCATAATCCTTGCATGGTACATATACATGGTACCAAAGCGGTCCTCACATGTAATAAACTTTTGAACAAGCAATAGCAAAGCAGTCCATTCTTCTTTGATTATATGCACGGGAATCCCTTTAGTAAATATTGAAGTATCCATACCTGGATTTTTGAGCATATCCTTCCATGCTTGATCTTCCACCCCTCTGTTCTTGAACCATCTATCTCCCACCTGAGGTAGACTGGTTGTTGTGGCTATTGTATTCTCTGTTATTGTAAACTTCAGGTCCCCTACTTCCATAGTATTTCCATTGAATGACCGAGAAAATGCCTTCGTTACCTCTTTGTCATATCCTCTGAATTTTTCAATGAACTTTAACCATTTTGCTTTTTTCAGTGCCTCCTTTGTCTGAGGATATCCTTCTAGTTATTTCGGACCTTCGGGTTCAGCTCTAAGTAGCTTTCGAATCTTTGGCTTTCACTCTTCGGCTGAAATTTAACTGTATATGAAAGCTCAGGGAGGATGCTTAACGGAGGAATGGATGAATTACGACTGTAAGTGAACTAGCCGTAATGAAAAGTGTTTTACAGATTGTAGGTGGGGTTTGGAACAAAGCTGTGGAGTTTACAGCGGAAATGGGAGTGAAAATGGTGTGCGTATGAGGGTGTAAAACACGAGAATGAATTCAAATGCATGCGGAAGTGGAGTGATAAGGGTATGGCATAACGGCCGAATCCTTTAGAGTCGAGTGGCTTCGCACACGTATCAGTATTGGCTGCGGAAATCATGTAGTGAAGAGACGTAGTATAATAGGTCACTTCTTTGTACGGCTAATAAATGAAACAACAGTCCCATTTCGAGTTTAAATTAATGGTGATCATGGGACCGTTAGAAGGGTATGAGGTGGATGAAGGATTATCGTGGAGGATTAGAGTGGCTTATGATAAACTTTCAATTGGTGGCCATTCACAATGAGAGGAGTTTGAGACTCATCAATAGTCTTGATTCGAGCTGCTCCATTGTTAAAGACTTCATCAATCTCATATGGCCCAAGCCAGTGAGTTTGAAATTTTCCTTTGAAGTCTTTAAATTTTGAGTCAAACAGTAATGCCCAATCTCCCTTTTGAAACTTCTTTTCTTTGATATACCGGTCATGCCACTTAGTTCTTTGGTGCTGAACTAGATCGGTCCTTAAAATTGCATCTTGTCTTATTTCATCTAGCTCATGTATCTGCTCCATTCTGTTCTTTTGGGCTTCTGATAGACTCATCCCCAGCTGAATTGCCATCTTGAAGGTCTTGATTTGAAACTCATTGGGGAGCAAGACTTCCTTCCCATAAACAAGTTCATAGGGAGAATGTCCTGTTGTGTTCCTCCATGTAGTTCTGTAGGCCCATAAGGCTTCAGGAAGCCTTTTTGCCCAATCTCTTCTGTGGAGATGAACAGTCTTGGTGATGATGCTCTTAAGAACTTTATTTGTGGATTCTACTTGACCATTTGCTTGTGGATGGTATGGAGTAGATTTTCTATGCTTGATCTTGTATTCCTCCATCAGCTTCTCCATCAATTTAGATGTAAATTGACTTCCCTGATCTGTCACAATTTCTCTTGGGACA
>APFE031751695.1:83308-113797 GCA_000404065.3 Pinus taeda
ATATGATCTTTATGCATATGACGGCAACAACATATGATAGACTCATCATCAAGTAATGAAGATGTGTATACAAGCTTTGTACTTCTCCTTATCCTTATGAAGATCACCATGTAAGCACCATATATGCATTATCAGAGAATCAACCACAAATATGATCATAATGCGAACAATGCATCATTAAAAGCATATGCTCCCCTTGTACCTGTGCCATCTGTTCACTGTCAGATCTGATCATACATGTATCAACAATAAGCATCAAGACTTCATCATCATCAAGTTAGGATAAAAAATACTTCTAAACTTCTTAGGAGTATCAAGACATTTCCACACATCATTAGCAGATTGTAACTATTATCAAACAGAGCAAATGGATTGCATCCTATCAGACTCTTTTTCCTGAGCCCTATCCCCACTGCTTTTCTTCAGACTGACATATACGCGAATGCGCAGTAGCTAACTCGTGTATATACGCGACTTCTATTTATGGAACTTGTGTATGAGATTCAGAACACTGCGGTTTTATATTTTCAGCTCCCCCTGAGTCCGTTATGTCTGTGTTGTGCTGTGTCTGAGTATATTGTGTTGTGCCACATCTTTCTGACTGTACTTCCTTCTTCTTCCATATCTTCAAGCATGATGAAGTTTTCTCCTTTTGGTATGGTGCCCGTACTTTATTCCTGCATTCCTTTGTTATATGTCTAAGCTTGTTACATGCATAACACCTTACATGTTTCATATTCCTTCTGTAGCAATCAATAGCTTTGTGACCAAACATATTGCAAGAAAAACAATATCCCTAAAAGTAATGTGATGATGTTTCTGCATGATGATCTTGAACCATTCTTCTTCTATATCTGGGTGCAACATATCCAAGATTATGACATACATAACATTCAACATTATTCATCGGAGGAGTAAAAGATTTTCTTTGAAGTCTTTCTTTCCTTGGTTGTTGATGGGGTTTTCCTCTCATCTCTTTGTTGAGCATTTCAGATTTCTCATTAGATTTCCTTGCCTTTCCTTGTGAGTTAGATTCACCTTCAGCAGATGCGTAAAAACCAAGACCAGTTTTGATAGCAAGAGACCTTTGACTACTAAGAATATCATCCAAAATTTTAGTATTGTCTTGAAATCGTAAGAGCTTATCCTTTTCTTCTAATTTATCATTTAGAATATTTACCTCAATCTGAAGATGCTCTTCCTTTTCACGATACTTCTTCTTTATGCTCTCCTTAGCTTTCCTTCCTTCTTCCAACTGATGTATTAATTCAAGAACTTTGTTCTCTTTTTTTTCAATAGCTTGGAGTAGTCTTTTATTCTTCTTCTTTGATTCTTCAAGATCTTCCTTTAACGAGCGGATTGTAGCTTCAAGCCTTTCATAATAACTGGATCTCTCTTTGAGTTTCTTGATGATTGTGCTCCTTTCATTGACTTCATTTCTTAATGATGTCACTTCATCCTGCAACTTTTGACATTTTTCCTTGAATAACTTCCTTACCTTATTTCCCTCCTCTAGTTGAGCTTTTAGTTTGGTAGATTCTTCTTTGAAGGCACATTCCTTCTTGTTCAACGGATCTTGTTGATCTCTAATTTTGTCTGTAAGCCTTTTAAATTCTGCCTCTATTTGATATCTTTCTTGTTCACCCACAAGCGCAAATTCAGTTGTTTCTCTACCACTTTCATCATCTTTAATAGGATAAATAGATGTATCACCAGAGGATAACAAATTCATACCTGGTAGATCTTGTTCATCTTCATTCTGAAGTGATTCTGAACCTGACGTGCTTCTTCCACATATTCCCCAATCCATACACTCACTGTCATATTTATTCTGAGATGTCTTCTTCTTCTTAGGTGCTTTCTTCTTAAGCTTCTTTCCCATAGTTCCACAGATCTCCTTCAAGCGATCAAGCTTCTACCAAAGGACCTGCTCTGATACCAATTGTTGGAAATAATACTGAGAGGGGGGGGTGAATCAGTATTATCAAATCAATAAAACTTTTTTCATTTCCATACTTAGATATATATACGCTACTTCAATTAAGGGAACCCGCGTGTAGACGCAACTGTCTCTAATGCAACTAGCGTATATCCAGAATACTTATGATTCAATTAATCCATTAAATGTTGATCTTTAGTTAGTGCATCAGAGCTTCTTTAACCATATGTATAGTAAGAAGGTGCAGTAAAACAGAACAGATCATCACACACAAGAAGCACACATGAACACCATGATATAAGGTGGAAACCCAATGTAGGTGAAAACCACCTGTTGCAAGTCGTCTCTATCTTCTTTTAATAAGAAACTTCCTTTACAATAGTTCTGTACTGGTGCAGTCTTATACCAGTACGCAGGCTTCTACCTGCAGAAGGTTACAACCTTCTCTTGTTCTCCAGACTCTCCTGGAAAGGAGCTACAACCCCCTTAGCTCTTGTACTAGTCAATCCACTTACTAGTACGTAGGTGCTGGCCTACTGAAATGCTCCAACCTTTACTCGTTCTCCAGCTGCTACTGGAAGGGAGCTACCACCCCCTTAGCTCTTGTACCAGCTGATGTACTAGTACGTAGGTGCCGACCTACAGAAGGCAACAGCCTTCTCTTTCTTCCTCCAGGTACCACGTTTCATACATTTTCAGACTAGATACTCTTGAAGCACAACACTATAATCTAAAGGCCACATTTCATCCAATTTTCATACTAGACCCATCAATATCATTGAAGCACAAAAAAATCAATACTAGCATCATCAATTTCTGAATCATTGAAACACTGAAACCCTGTCAACAACACAGTGACCAGAACACAGAGCAGACTACAGAACTCTGCAATAACAATCAAACCCAACTGCAACTTCAAACATCATACTTCATTATGTATACGCTACTACGATGAATCAAACCCGCGTATATACGCAGTTTCGCCAAAGCCAACCCGCGTACAGATCTATACATATTCAATCATGACTTTGCGGCTGTTTCAGACTCAGTCATACCCAGATCATAACATGCGTACAATAAAACATGCATCAGTAATTCAAATCTAGTCTATCCATGATCAAACCATATAAAGATGATTCATTTCAAACCATTTGATCCCGATCTATCCTTAGATCTTGTTCTCCATCAACCGGTGAGATCCCTCCTTAGCTTAGATCAAGCAATGCATCATAACCCATATCCTGCATACTGGATCTCATAGTACATCAGATATTCAAGTCTTTTTCCATACCATTGCCTAATGATCTTCTTCTCCTTTTATTGTCTTAGGCCTTACTCAATACCATGGTCCAAAACCATAACAAAACAATACCATGGACCCAATGCTTGGGTTCAACTCTTTTGGATGCAATACCACAGACCAAAACCATAGGATCAAAAACTGTCGGACTAACACCATGAACCAACCATAAGATTTCCCATGTGTGTGCACTTTTCTGTGCATGAAAGTGCGTGAACTTTTCTCTGCATGAAAGTGCGTGAACTTTTCTCTGCATGAAAGGAACTTTTCTCTTCATGAAAGTGCGTGAACTTTTCTCTGCATGAAAGTGCGTGAACTTTTCTCTGCATGAAAGGAACTTTTCTCTACATGAAAGTGCGTGAACTTTTCTCTTCATGAAAGTGCGTGAACTTTTCTCTGCACTATAATTTATCATCTGAAATGAGTGGGTTGCCATCAAGTACAACATATGTATCATAATGCCAACATTCTTCTGCGGGTAGAATTTCCCCAAACCATTTATGGGTCTTGGAGATCTCATGTGCTTTAACCTATCCACTAATTTTCATGGCTAGAGCACATCTGATGCTACCTCAAATCAACACTCCCTCTTAGCGAGGAATGTGCTCTAGTAATATTCCACCACTGAGCATCACCCTGATCATCCGGCATCGGTACTTGTGCTAATGCTTGGCCTTCCTGCCCAACATGCTTGCCTCTGCCACTGCCACTGCTACATCTGTACAGTAGCTCCCTCTGCATCCATGTTGCCGGTGATCCTTTTCTCCCAACACTGCATCTGAACTACAGCCCTCTCATCATGTTGCATCATGCTACCCATAGCACTACCACTGCTACTACTGCAATGCAACTCAGTTACTGAGACGATGGTAACTGATCTACCCAACTACTGACATCCTTGTCAGTCTAGAAACCCTCGTGATGCTGAAACTCTCTCTGTCACTATCCTGTTCTCCCTCTGTTGCCTTTGCGTTGCTGCAATAACTCTATGCCTTTCGCACTGCTGCAAGCACCTTTATGCCTTCCTGCACTGCTGCAACCTCCTCTGTGCCTCTCGCACTATTACAAGCACCTTTGTGCCTTCCTGCACTACTGCAACCTCCTCTGTGCCTCTCGCACTGTTGCAAGCACCTTTGTGCCTTCCTGCACTGTTGCAACCTCCTTTGTGCCTCTCGCACTACTGCAACCCTCTCTGCGCTGCCAGGGACTACTGCACTCTAGCACTCTTTGTTGCTCCATCCGCATCCGCTTCTACCAACATCCTCCATCCTGCCACTGTCACTTCAGGGCTCCCGTAGCCGGATGTGATCCAAGAGTTTGGGTACCTCAAGGATCCTACCCCTCATCTCTTGTAGTCCTCCTGACTATAGCTCGATGTCTCCCCACCTCTTCTCTAGAGGTACATGAACACTTATGGCACAATCGTCATCATCCTCTACCTCCTTTTCCACCTTAGTTGGCGCTACCTTGGAGTCAGACGCCTCTACCTTATTCTTCTTCCTAGGACACTAGGTTGCATAATGGCCCAGTTCCCCACAGTTGAAGCAATTTATCTTGGAGAGGTCCTTTTTCTTCCTCTTCCCCTGCTACCCTACAGATGCCAGAGATGCATCCTCTTCCTCCTCTTTCTTGACCCGGGCTCGTTTGCCACTACTTCCCGCCTTGGTCAGTTGTTTGATCTCTTCTTGGCAAAGAGCTGCCCACAATTCTTCCCATCCTGGAAGAATTGCTCTGCCCAAAATACTTTGGACAAATGTCTCCCACTCCTTGGAGACCGCGTTTAGGGCAGTCCTCACCATAAGTTCTTGATCCAGCTTGGCCCCTATAGAAGTTAGTTGGTCCCGAATCTCCTGCAACCTACTGAGGAAGTGATCTATCTGCTCCCCCTTCTGCATCTGATACGACCGCAGTTGATTCTCCAGTAGCATCTTCCTCTACACGGAAGTTCCTTGATACAATGTCATCAAGGTATCCCACATTTCCTTTGTTGTATTCTTCTCAGCAATATGCTGAACTACATGATCCTTGACTCAAGGATTATGCACTTTGCCTTGGCCATTGCATCTTCATACCTTTCGTTATTGGCTAGGTCGACTAGGATAGCCACAATTGTCAAGGCGAAGACCTTGATGCGATGTCTATCTAGAACAGATAGGATCCTCGCCTTCTAGATGACAAAGTTGGATGCTCTCCAACCTGTCCTGGTCCCTCAGTCCGTTCATGGCCATCTCTACTCTTCTTTTTTACTCCTCTAAGCCTCTACTTCCCTCCTAGAAGTTCTTTCTTCGACTCCCTCTGAGTCTCTACTTCCCTTCTGGAAGTTCTCTGCTAGACTCCCTCTAAGTCTCAATTTCCCTCTTGGAAATCCTCTTGCCAAGAGTCAAATCACACCTCTCTGATCTCCTATGCTCTTGCAACACTGATCTGGATTTCTTGGCTAGAAATTTGCCTAGGTAGCGACTCCCTCTACCTTGGTTCTGTCCCGTTAGGCACTGTTCTACCTCAACAGCAACAGCACCCCACTAGCTTCACACTCCACAATCTACCCACAACGTCCTATGCCCTAGCAACTGGAGAACTGAGCCTCTAGGCTCTGCGCAATCCGGCAGTGGCTGAATCGCTCCACTAGCCAATTGCGTCATTCCTACTTGGCTAAGCAGGATGGCGTGGCTCTTTGTGAGCCTCTTTGGCTCGAACTGATGACGTAGGCCCTCTGTGTCAAACCTTCTTTGTTGCTTTCTGCTTAGGAATAGCTTATGTCACTCGGGATAGTTGTTTTTGCTGTAAATTCTCTGATTCAGCAAGTGCCTTTAGCTTTCCTGTGATCTACAATGCTCCGATACCATGTTGAAATTTCTAAGTATTACCCATTATAAAAAAAAAATGTATTCTCTGGTTTATTTCGCCTACTTGTTTAATTACTAACAAGTTATTTAACCATATAAATACTGAAATAAACACAATATACTCTCAACCATCTACAGATCAACAGCTGGAAGAAATAAACAAACACACAAGGGACACCGTTATTTTTGGACAATCGTCCCCGAAAAAACCCAACTTGGGAAAATCAGTGCATCAGTTCTGAGGGTTTTATTATTAAGCAGCTTTTTTTTAGTACATTGGATGCCAAACTGGCTCACCCGACAAAGAAAATAATATGGTAATAATACCTCTCTTCAGAAGCAGATATTCTGAAAGTCTGCTCCATGAAACCCTCTCCAGCACCTCTTGGAGGCTCAGCGTCAGCCCTCCTGGCCTCTGCGTTAGCCCTTGAGGCTCTGCGTAGCCTCTCTGGCCCTCTACGTCACTTTTGCAGCCTCTACGCAGTCACTGTTGGCCTCTGCATGGCTCCCTCTGGCTTTGTGTCTGCCTCTTTGCCTCTACGCTAGTCTTCTGGCACTATCTCTGCCTCTTTGCCTTGCACTCACTGCCCCTCGCTACAACTAATCACTAGTTTGATTTCTCTTAGCAAACCCCGCTCTAGAAAATCGAACTGATTGATCACTCTGGTGTGTCCCCAACTGACCCTCAAGCCTCCTCTTATACTTTTATGTTGAGTTTTCAATGGTCAAGTTTATATCTCTAATCAACAACTAAGATTAGATTTGGCTTGATCCATGTCATTTAGAACCTTCTAACCTAGTTTTATATTAATACCCATTAATATTTTATTTTCCTAAGTTTAGACTTAGGAACCCATTAAAAATATTAATTATTTTAATATCTCTTTCACCGAGTAGAATTTCCTCAAACCATTTCTGGGTCTTGGAGATCTCATGTGCTTTAGCCTCTCCACCAATTTTCATGGCTAGAGCACATTCAATGCTACCCCAAATCAACATCATCCTGCACGTATGGCATATGATGGAAAGCCCCACTTGGATCCCAATGCCAACCTAGCCTTCTAATATCCACTCCACTCATGTCAACTAAACTTGAATCCCAGATGGATGTACCCTCATCTTAAATATACATGTCTCCACATCCCATGGATGCATAATCAAAGCCCTCTAGGACATACCTCTTTGCAAGTTCTTGTTCATTTGGGTGCTCCTCGTGCTCAAATATCATAGGAGGTTTCTCTATCAAATCATGAGTGTCCCTAACATCCTCTTATGTGATGGTTGCCATAGTTAATTGATTATCTTCCATGGGGGATGAAGAATGTCCACAACTCAACCCCATACAAAGTTGCTCAACCTGCAACTCTAATTCTTGAAGGACCATTTGAGTGCTCTTCAAGGGCTAGTCTCAAGCTTATGGGTATTTACGTAATTATGTGTTTGAGCAGGAAAAGGCTTGGATTAAGTGGCTGCACTTGGGGGAGTATTGTTATAACACCACCTACCACATGTCTACAGGTATGACTCCTTTTAGGGCCTTGCATGGGTATGAAGCATTATTATTTATTGATTTGCAAGCTCCCTTTGAATTCTTAACTCATGGTTTAAGATGAGTCTTCTTGTCACTCGCTTTGCTTCGTTCTTCCACTTCTTCCAACCACTGTCAGAACCTTGGCAGCTTTTACTATGTACTTGTAATCCTCACTAGGAGGTCAGGGAAGAATCATTACAACCAAGTACAAGGTATAATGACAAGAGACTAATAGTAAAATAACAATAATAATGATAATCAAATAAGATAAATATAAAGTACTTATTTTTTGAGAAGAATGTCAGCTCCCTGTTAATCTTTTAACTCCTTTCATCCATCTACAATTTTATCAGCTTCTTCCATGACATCATCCTAATGCCATTCCATCCTTGCAAAAGCTAGGGTTTGTTTTTATTTTTCAGTGGAAATGTGCAATTCTATGGTTTTGTTGACCAAGTCCTAATCGATTGCTAGGGTTTGCAAACCCTACAAAACCCTACAGTTGATACATATGATGAAACTCATTGATTCTACAATTGATTGATCTTGGTCCAATAATTTGCCTTTTCATTGGAACTAAAACAAAAATTAGGTCTGAATCCAAATATCCAAACCATCAGTTAATGCAAAGGCTTTTAGTACATATGTCATCAATCCTTTAACAGCTATCCAATATCCATATCTACAAATAACTTTGATCTGCAATCTAAAAATTCCTTCATCATGAGTTATCATGACTATGATTTCCTTTCATACAAGTTAGGCTAGACCTTTTCATCAGCACAAGTCATGTATCCATGTTGCAAAGCAGATCCCATATTTGACATTATTTTTCCTTCAAAACTAGAAGGACAACTTGGCCTTTTATTGTAATATGTGTCATGTCCAATGAAGCATGTACAATGCAACTTTCAGGATTCTATTTAATAGTGCGAGACGTGGCTTCAAGACAGTGTCCTGATTCAGTGCATTTTTCAAAGATACACTGGCAACATCTTTCATAGATTTGCCATATCAAATTTCACAGGCATCTATATTGCTTATTTCTCTTGTGAGACTTTGCTTTGACATAACTCAAAGTGTGATACTGTCTTTACCTTCTATCATGCTTTTATTCAAGCTTTTATCTCACAACAAGGTAATATAAGACATTTGCACTTCTAGTGTTTTATACACAGATCATGATGCCACACATACGCATTACTTTAATTCGACTTCGGTATACCAGACATTTTTCCAACAGAAATCATTTGTGTCATTACTTTAATTTTGCTTTTTAAACTCATCAATTTTTGAACCATAGGCATCAAGTCTTATCAACTTGATACAGGACCTTTTATTATTTCTTCTTAAGCTGAAGTAAAACTTTGATCAATGATACATACCTTGTATTCCAGGCATCAGGTAGACTTCTTGTAACTTCGCTAGACTCATATTCATCATAGAAACATCTTAATCACTAATGGCAAATTTAATGACCAATACATACCTTTTACTTTTGCAAACTCAAAGGTTAGATGATCTCCTTGAGGATCAGGTCATAGAACATTCCATCATTTGTTCTTGGCATGGACACAAACTTCAGGGTGTCAGTCCTTCTCAATCTTGTCTTAAGTATAGTGCCCTCCACAATAGATGCTATGCCATTACTGATTTAAATGAGGAATGATTCAGACTTCTTTTGACCATAGAGCTTTAGTGAACTTTTGTCTTCCACAAAGGATCGAATCAGAGGCTTAATAGGCCTCTTCCCAGGACACAGCCTTCCTTTCTTCACATAAAACAGAACTTGCTCTTTGATGTACGGTTCCGGTGGATCCTCCTTCGGCCTAATCAGAAGACAAATAGCCATAAAAACTCAGCAAACAATATTAGATCAAACCATAGATTAAATCAAGCTTCCAAGAAATGCTTTAATATTCTAATGCAAAGAGGCAAGACATTCTTGGATATTCTGTGATATTGAGGTTCATTTGAGATCGTAGGTTCAGAACAATAACACCTTACAAGATTCGGAGTTCATGTAATAATTCAATCTTAACATGGAAGTTTTTATTGTTTAGAAAGAGATCTTTGACTTAATATAATAGTACTTAACGTGCTTTACAAGTGCCTTGGCCCTGAGGATATTTCTGTAATTTTCGACTTTCTAACGGAAGAATCCTTCTGAGATTTTCTGCCCTCCTCTAGCTCACATTGGAAATTTTCAAATCCCTTGTAATTTACTTCTGGAATTATTTCAACCTTTTAAGGTTTGAGGATTTTTGTCTTGAGGCACCAAAGGAATTGATATTCTGTCTTCATTAGCATTAGATGACTTCGACATTGAGTTAAGGTTTTGATCCTTATTTCTTTGGATCTAGAGGCTTGATTTGAGGTATATAAGTATGTTGACTTACTTTGTTCTCTTCCATAACTTTGACCTTAAACATATAATTTGATTAGGTCTTCTAGTGCCTCGGATTAGGGCTCCAATTCAAGATCACACTTTTTGAAATTTTTGTTTTCAGAATAATTCTGAGATTTTTCGACCTCCTAGCCCTTCTGATGCTCCTTCCTGAAGATTATCTCAGCATTGAATTCAGCCCTTTTGAAGGTCTTGGGCTCAAGGTTGTTGGGGAAACACCCCTCCCCCCATGAATCAGCTCCCAAAGTGCACTTCCTAGCTTTTTTCGCAATTTTTTTTTTGCAAACATGTTCTAAACGCAAATTGTTTTCAAAGAAACAAGAATTATTTAGTCGGGCAGCCTAATGATTAAGCCTATGTCCCTAGTATTGATATACAATTCATGGTAATGTTAAATTCTTAAAGTAACATCTTTTTACTTAAATTTTTAACATTACCATGAAATGACTTAGGATGTTTGAGAGTAGTTCCAACCTCATTGGATTTCATATGGAAAAAGTAGAATTTTAGATCTCACTCAAAATCCAGCAGACTTATCAGTTTTTCAGGGTTTCAAGATTGGGGCGATTGCAATCTTTCCTTTGGATTTTGTCATGTATTAGGGTATGGAACTCGTATTTAATCAAGAGCACCAATCCCTCTATGTACCTTGATGTTAGTGACATTGGTTGTCATGTACCCATCACTCCAACAAAATCTTGACTTGACATGCTTCGTTTTTTCTATCTTATGTTAATGCTTGGAGGGTGATATTAATGACAAAGATCCCAAAATAGGCAATGATTTTGATGATATGTAGGTATTTGTTGTAGCATGATTTTTTTGGATGCTAGAGGCCATCTAGAGCTTGTTTGTTGATGTAGTTTCGGTTCAGAGATGGATTGCACTCAATGCTATTTTGGTTATGTGCACCCTTACATGTTATATAAATGAAAACTTGTAACTTGTGGACTTGTGGTTGATGAAAATTGTAACTACTAGATGATTGATGTTATATGGTTTAATCTATGTTTTTATGCTTTTTATAATTAATTCATCATTCTACATGCTTTTGTTGATATATATGCATCAAAATATATAAAACTATATATTCATAAAACTGCTTTTGAAAATGCCACTCCTCACTCCCACTTCCACTCCCGCTCCCAAGCAACCTTGCTAGGGCTACAGGTCTATTGAGACGTATAGCTCATGATAGTAATGTGATTTATGAATAAAAAAAAGAAGACTTCCTTTTTCCATAAGCTTTATTACCATGTTGATAAACTAGGGCATCCTTTCTACTGATAATTACTTCTTTAGTTAAGTTAATCTCTTCCATCACAAAGTAATTACACAAAGGAGTTCAACAGTAAGTACAAAATTGAAAATACCATTAGGGTCATAAAGAGACAGCCACACAATAAAACAAGAGTTTACCTTGAGGCTTGGGAAATCCCATAAGGAGAAAAACCCAGTAATCCTCTCCTCATAGAATCAATTCAACAAGAGACATCAAATTCAACTAACCAGTAAGATGACCAACCACCAAAGACCAAGTGAGCCCTTCATAATTCTATCCATAGAAGCTCTGCATCAAGATCAAGAAACAATCTCCAAGTCTGCCTCAAAACTCATATTATCACAGATATATATACCAGAGATACATCCTCTATCTCAGCCTCCAAATGCGCACTATATCACAGAGGTATATTATAGAAAGTAAGGTCACAAGAGGGCCGAAGGTCAACCTCTTGTCACAGCCTCAGAGCATGGATTGTTCCACAGATTTTATGCCTCGGGACTACACATCAAATCACTGTACCTTCGCACTTCTCCACACAGAGATGACTTGGAGTTCCACACTGTTTCAGAGAGAAATGAGCCTCAAACTTTTGCACTGTTTCAAAGAGATAGACCTCAGACTTGTACAAAATTCGATCTCCTTTCCTTGCTAGAGTGAGCAAGTGTCTTCTTCTGATTTGTGTCCTTGTAATCCTTGACTTCTTTGCACCAAAATAGAGATACCTGTTAGTGTCCAAATCTTCCATTTGAGGAGTCCAATAGGCTCTATTTATAGTGATTTGTTCATGCGAAAGGGTGCTTCTTATGGGCAAGTCGACTTGATCCTTTCAGGGCCGACTCAGTCTTTGTGAAGGCAAATTTTAAATTTTAAATTTTCATTTTCCCACTCTTGATGAGCCTTGTAATATTTTTTTTTTCTTTTGACAAATCAAAAAAATAAATAAGCATGAAGAACATGCTAAATTTAATTTGTAATTTTACAAATACAAATTTGTTCATCATGAAAACCAACCATAGCTACATTCTTCAACGAAAAGAAACAGGAAGCAACAAAAGGGGACAAACTCAATAACCAGAGAAGATCATCCATACAGGGATATATAAGTTTGTACCAGACTGTATAGGGTAGCTACTGGCGAGGGTTTTCTTCATCAGGTTTTTAGCAGGGCCATACAGGTTGTAATCAAGTTTTTTGTTGTAGTTTTCATATTCTCTTAGTAGGCTATTTTCCCAGTTCAAGAACCCTTGTAAGCTTGGAGTAATTTAAATAAAAAGTTGATATTTGAAAGGAAGAAATCACTGTGGGTATATTCTGAAAATTGGATGTTCCAGTTAAATTCCTAGAAATGTATTTTATTCTATGAGCTGAAGAACTCAATCTAAAGTAATGTTTTAGTAAGGAAATCATAGGGAAGTAATTTAGCTAGGTTGTTGAAATAGAGATTTTAATAGGTGTCCTTTTGATATAAACTTATTATTGGGAGAGCCCAAGTAAATCTTAACTATGGTTTATTCTAGGAAATCAAAGATTTTTACTTCATCGATACAATTGGATCCACAAGGTTACAACGCATAAAGGATTTCAATAGTTGAGTGATCTAGTGCTTTAAGATTAGTGTTCAAGAGAAAGATTGTAAATTACTACAACCCAGTTAGATGCTTGTATGAATTAGAAACAAGTGGATCTGATTTGTTATGTATGCAATAAAGAAATTTCAGATTTGCAATATGTTGATTACCATAACAATCTAATGATATCTTTGAAGAAGTAAAGTATCAACAACAAAGTAAATGTAACTTGCAATAGAAACAACTTCAAAATAAATGTGACCACAAGAGTTGCAATCTTACAACACAAATGGAATTTAGATGATATAACTTTAAAAGAAGTCCAAGGTGTAACTTGACTATTCCTAGATCTCCGATTTGAGAGTCTAGAGAGATAGTAACCCAAGAAAGATAGATACACACTTCAAAGTAAGATGTCTTAAGTTATAGATCAGGGTTTTATGATATTCAATTTGATAACGTTCCAATATTACTTGCAACAAGTTCCATAACAAATTACTCAACGTGAAATAAGAAGAATTTGAATCAAAAGGTAAATTTACCTTAGCATTTTTTGGCAAGAATTATTTTGAATTAACGAAGTATATCATTAAGCGGAAGATGTGCATGTAAAATCAACTTAAGGAAGATTCATAACTAGAAAATGTAAAAGGCGTGCAAATCCTAGTGATGTAAGACACACAAATGTGAAAGCAAGGATGAAGATGCTTCGTGTCAGTGTCTGTTTTTTTTTCTAAACAGTGGGAAAGTCTATCATAACTCAGTTGTGAAACCAATAGTGGGGACAGTCATCACTGGCTGCTATCTGTGAATGCAGGCCGACTTATTACTGTTATTTGAGGAAAACCACGCCACTTGGGATTTCCTGTTGGTGGTTCGTAAGGGGTTGGTTTTCGCTCCTACCAGATGCCTCCGGGTCTTGGGCTGTTAACCAGTTTCCTTACATCTGAAAAAGACGAGCTCTTAGCCAAACAAAAGCAGTTTTAAGGCATACTCCAGGTCCAATGTCAGTGTCAATTATTGACACAATTCTGTTTATATAATATTGTTTTCCAGAACTTTGGAAGTCATTCCACATTTGGCCCTGTTTCACAAACTCAAGTATTTTCATCATGGTTTGGACAAAGTTACATTTAGCAACTTCTGCATTACTTGCTTTTACAGGCAGAACTGAGAGTGTATTGGGCTTATAGGCAGTTACCCAACCTAAGAATGATATTTTTGTAACTTGTAATTTGATGGTTGATGTGAAACGTAATTAGGAGATGAGGACCTTACCAATTCTTTTCCAACTCATGCCTTTAGGTTGAGCACGGTCTCTTTGGTGTCCTCACTTGATTTCCTATCATCTATATCTTCTAGCTTAATCAATTCTATTATATTTGACTCAACTTAACCTCCTGCACATTCGTACCAAAGCTCTCATTTGTAATTTTTGCGAGAGTGATTTACTCTTTTCACCGGACGACTCCTGAAGATCTATTAACTCTTTAACCTTTATTGCAGGCGAGGAGAGTGGCAATGGTAAATAGATGTAAGCAGATAGAACTTGTGACCTAACTATGTAGGGCAGCATATATCTATACTTAGCGTCTCTGCTGTGGAGCTTTTGAGCTTTACATTGGTTTAATGTTTTTTTCCATACGTGACAGTTTGGGCGCTATCTTGATGTTTATTTGCTACTGTTTCTTTTTTCAGTATCTATGTACCATTTTACGGTGTGTTTCCCTCAGTACATATGTATAAAGATTAACTTTCTGGATTGAAGCTTTTCATGCCTTTGTCTATTGCGAAGCTACTAGGGAGTCCATGTTGTACAACGCAGGTCAAATGATAAAGAAATGGGGTCTCGGCACACCTCCCTGAGAAGCCTTTCTGCTTTATTGCTTGTTGACAAAACGAGAATGCTACAAGTTTTTCATTTGCTTTGCCGGAAGGATAATATTGTGCAATATTGGAATTAACATTTGTTGTTTTCTTCAATCGCCGTTGTTGGCAGACAGCAAGAGGTTCAGACGAACTGGCATAAGAGCAATTTCTAGTAGAACAGTCCGTTGTGCCGGCAGTGTAGAAGCATTTTCTCTTCAGGCTGCTGACTTGGAAGAGGTCACGAGACTTTTCAGCCGCCTACTACGGAATCCACGAGTCCAAGGAGCTATAAGGTGGTATTTAGATTTAAAATTGGACCTTAGAGCTTAAATTTTCCTTTTTCTAAACCTGGCAATTTTGGTTTTACATCGATCCGCTCTCGACATACTTTGCCTGGTCGCCAACAAAAATATTGATATGATACAGATACGAGTCACCTTACTGGAGGACGTGGGCAGCAAGTTGCATACAAGTAGCTTGGAAATACCGTAAGAAGAGGCAACAGAGAAGCGCTGCAACTGAATGAAGAGTACTATCTGTGAGAGAGTCCTTCAGTCCAATGACTTGTCATTTGAGGCAGAGTCCATTCCAAGTGACAGTTTTGGGATCCATCCAAACGCAAGCAGAAGAAGAGACGAAAATTCTGTGTATATTTTGTATCAGTTTTATTGGGAGAAGTATGTAATGAAGTTGGGGTTCTCCTTCATAGTCTAATTGACTCTGTGTTCTTTGGTTTTTTAAACTTTCTGTCTGGTTTCTCTGTGAAGCGAATATGACAGTTTTTCATTGTTAACAGATCTAAATCTTAGCAAGCTTATAGCAAAATTTTCCCTTTCTGTGATAGTAGATTACTTCGTTTAATGAATCAGTGGCTCTCTTTGCCTCTCTATCGTTTTGGTTTGCGGTTACGCTTTCGTGGAATGTGAGCAAATATGTAATAATACTCATTGGATAATTTTTCGTACTTAAAAAACAATGCAAGTACATTATCCTTTTATGATAGAAGTACTTACAAACACGGGGTAGTTTTTTGGTTTTTTTTTTTAATAATTAATATATATATATATATTATATATATAAGATGAGTATTTCCATTAAAATTATAAGAATTTTTTTTTTCAAAAATAGGTTGTATAGGTTGTAGCCTAGTTTATTTTAAACATATTTTTGTATATACTGCAAATATATTGGGTTAAAAACGGGTTAAAAACTAATCTATATTTAAAGGGGTTTTTAGGAACAATTTCTATTAACTCTTTCAAGGTCATTCTAGTAGTATTGGTTATGCCCTTTTCCATGTTTGACTAATCTATATTTAAAAGGGGTTCTTAGGAACAATTTTTATTAACTCCTTCAAGGTCATCATAGTAGTTATGCCTATGCCCATTTCCATGTTTGACTATCCCACAGGATGAGCTTCAGTCATAGCAAATGACAAGCTAGAAAGAGGTTGTCTCACAATAATCATGGCCTTTTCTTTAACCCTAGTGGAAATAATGGAGGATTTTTGAAAGGTCGTGGAAGATAGAAGATGGAACATCAAGTAGGATACGAAAGTGCTCCACCATTTTTTCTACCGAGGATACTAAAGATTGTTACATTACTTCCATTTCTAATTTTTTTGCCATTGTGAATGCATAAACACCTTCATTTCCATCACCCTTTTGTCTTTCTCCCTCTTCGCAATTTGCTACCTCTCATTCTAATCTTCTTCCCATCAATTACTTTTCAAAGAAGTATTCACCATTGAAATTTGTACATCTTAACAACTCTCTTCCACATCATTTCATTCCTTGTTTCACTAGTGCTAACTCACATGGCACACAGTGATTACTTATATAATGATAGTGAGCTATGATTCCCTCCTAATTTGCGATAAATGCAAACTACTCTAGCTAGAGAGTCAAACAAGCTTACAACAAACAAAACCTCTCCCTATCCTTCATGATGGTGGGTTCCCCTTATTTGCATAGCACTACCACAAGAACCAAGTTGTAAATGAATGAAAAACACTAACCTTTAAAACATAGGATGAGAATGCACATGCAAGAGGCAATCCCATCTTTGTACACATTATTATCTCATGCACCAAAATGTTAACAATGAGGAATGATAGATTTTGATTCCCCTATGATTTCAACTTGCATGCATTTATGCATGTTTAGAAGAAAGCTTATGAAGTTTTGTTTGACCCATGTCATGAGTGGCTTTGAATATTGTGTCCCTACCATTAGTTGCTGATAGACCTTCATCCATGCCAATGGAAAAATTGGATTGGTGATCTATATTTCTATTTTGTGATCTTAACACTTGGAAAAACTCTAGATTTATGAATTCAATTGATCTTTGAATGGGGTGGATTAGTCTAATATTTCAAGGTGCAACCACATAGATAGGGCTCTAATGACAAGGGAGTCTTCCACAATCATTGCAACATTCATACCTTTTTTTAAATGTGCACAAGTTGTGAAAGACAGCCATGGCCTTTGCTTCATTTTTGGTGGCAGCCTAATCCCTAAGTGAACTCTACTTCCTTCCCTCATGATCGAATATGTCTCCCTTTACCCCTATTACCCACAATAAAAATATTACAATTATAGAAGGTGAACCAAAAACAATATGTAAAGACAAGACTTGACGTATATGAAAGGAATAACGGCCATGATTTTAGGGTCATGACTTAGCCAGACACCAAATTGATATATGAGACGCCCTTGTTTGTGGGACAAGGGACTATGTCTAATAATTTGACTACTTAGTCACCCCACTTTGAATTTGAACTCATCATCTCTAATGAGAAAAAACATACTCTTAACCATTAGACCCATCAATTATATATATAAAAAATTAATATTGCCCTAGCTTATATTATATGACAAAAACATTGATCAAATCATTCATAAATAGCTATAATTATAAATATATAAAAGAATGTAAATTGGGAAAAAAATTAAGTGAAGATTCATCCTTTTTGTCTCGAGAACATTTTTAATTGTTCCAACTCTACCTAACAACTATAAAAAAAAAAAAAAAAATGCACTCAATATATAACCATTCAATTTCATCATATATACTTCTTAAAGACAAGATAGTAATTACCACACCCTAAAGTTATTTATTAGTTACCTTAATCTATTATTTCATTAACAATCCACTCTATTTTATCATATTATACTAGTTAAATAGAGGATGCTAATTACGACCTTAAATTTATTCATTAGCTAGCTTAATTTGTATTTTAATTAACAATTGAGGTATGTTAACATTTGATATTTAATTACGTTTTTCCTGTTTGATATTTAATCTTTACAGTGATAAACTATGCATAAATATTAATAAAAATGTATACCATTGCATATAATCATCTTATTATTTTTCAATTATTAAAAAATAATTTAAATAGTTACATATTCATTAAATGTAGAAAAATAATATTATATATTAAAAGGAAAGAAAATGTGTAGTGTCACGTTGTAGTTGATCTGGTTTTTATTTTATCTAAACTTTGATATAGTTTTATGGCACATATATGATTCTTTAAAGACATTTAGTCAATGATCTAGTTATTATACTATTATTATCATTGGATATGATGATACATTATTCATATCACGTTGTAGTTGATCTAGTTTTTACTTTATCTAAACTTTGATATAGTTTTATGGCACATATATTATTCTTTAAAGACATCCGATCAATGATCTAGTTATTTCACTAGTATTATTATTGGATACGATGATACCTAATTCATATTATTGGTTTTCATAATGATTGTGATGTACCTATTTGATGTTATGTGTAATCATGATGATGATTTCGTTGATATGTTGTTGTGTTTACATATTCTAATGACTATCTTCTTGATTCCACTTAGTATTATGTTGATTATGTTATAAGTAGTCATGATGTTTTTGATAATGATCTTCTAACATGTGTAATATATCAATGACTAACCTTATTAGAAGATGTTAGTAATGGTTATTTGAGTGTGACAAGATGCCACTTGAACGCACATGCATGTGATGAGCCAAACGACCTTTGATTTGATCAATTGCATATTATTGACACTAGAGTAAATATTTTTGTATATGATATCCTACTATGATATCTAATAATGGCTACAGGCATAGGTCAATTGCTTGACCAAAGAACTTACATTGGGTGATGGGGATGTCCTAGATAGATGGACTTGCATGGAAGAGGTGGAATAGCATCCATGATTCCACCCACTAGCACTCTTGTCATGACTTGGGCTAGAAGTAATCGGGATGCCTTCACCTTGAAGCTCACAATGTCATGAGGGTGGACCTCATATTAGGTCGCTTACAAGGATTTACTAAGGGGCACACATTAAAGCAAATTCCTTGATCCTCAACACCATTAGTCTCACACAAAAGATGATGCAAGAGATGATAGTGGTCTTCGTTGCCATGCCCATGTTCCCCTCTTTAATCATGGATGTATGAAGGGAAAGCAGCATGGCACCCATGGAACTTAAAGAAGTTCTTAAAGGGCATGACCAACTTGGCACTCTTGGCATTAGGAAGAGGTTGAATGTAACTGATTGTTCACACTCATGCATTTATAAAAACTAAAACACAATATAAGCAAGGAGGTATTAAGGAAATTTTAAATTATAATGTTAAAACTTTGGAAAGGGGAAAATAGGTGCATATATGAAGGCTAAATCAAATAAATAATCCTACCAACCATTTGCACACTTTAAAAACCTTTAAATTTAATAACTCCTATGTATCTAAATTGTTCTCATAACAAAAGGAAAGGAAGACATAAAATCAAAATGTAAGCATTGATCCAATGACAATATATTCTCAAAAGGAACACGGTGTTGCACTTGAAATTAGAGAATATTAATTTAAAATTGGAGAAAATGAATTTCATTAGAGGAACTTCATGTGGCAAAAGCATAGCACAAAATTCTCTAATTAAGATTTTAACATGAGAGAAATTTGCAGGTAGTTGGGGGACAAGAATCTAAAATATACTTGTTGACTTAGGTTAATGGGCACAAAATGGGAATCTAAATTGAGATTTAAGGACTAAGAGAGAAAATAAGGAAACATGTGTGGGTGAATGAAAATAGGTTTTTAATAAGAAATTAAGAAAATAATTTAATGAGAGCTTTAGTGAAGGGATGACACATGGCTAGATGAATAATCAAAATATTGGAATAAAAAAAAATATGTTTTGCATGAGGTGCCAAGGGTCACTATTGAAACCCTCTATGAAAGGAGTGTGTTATGAAAAGGGGGCCTTTGAGCACCCTATTGTTCAATTATTTGCATCGAGTAACTATTGAAATCCATGGTGAGTTTGATAAAAGTGGAGGTCTTATGACTAGGAACCTCATGAGATTGAGGACTCTTCTCCTCTTGCTAGTGCATTCATCTTCCATACAAACGCAATGAAACTCAAGGGCTTGTGGGGAAGAAGAGTGTTGAAATTCCAATGCAATAGGGAATTTCTTAACATGATAATTACTTGTGAAGTTATTTAGTGTTCATTTTTTTCTTTTTCCTTTATTATTCATCAAGCAATTAACATTTAAAAGAAAAAAAAAGATATCATAATGCACAAAAGACAAGAGACACCATAAATTAGGCTACAAGCACAGGCAAAACCCCACAAGGGGGAAAACCCAACAATCCTCCTTATAGAATCAGATCAAAATGAGATATCCAAGACCAAAATCAAGACCCAAAACTACCACCAAAATGCCAAGTCCAACCCTCCTCCAAATCTGGTCAACATGGGTCAAACTAGTCATCTTCCTGAAATCTCGCTATTGAAATTTTGGGCCTTCCTGAAGTCTGGCTCCTAAAATTTCAAGTTTGCAACTAGATCAATTGTTTACCTTTCCTCATGTCAAAAATTCTTCCTAAAGTGTGAGTTCTTTCTTCCCTTCTTTTTCATCCTTTTCTCCATTTTTTCATCCTTTTCTCCATTAGTTAGTTGCAAAAGACATGTATGATGATGATGAGTGAATGTCCTCCATAGTGATCAAATTTCCATGTGTGTGTGTGTGTGTGTGTGTGCGTGTGTGTGTGTGTATGTGTGCGTCTGTGTGCGCAGGAGGTTGAATAAGTGGCTCTTGGAAGCCCAGGCTAACTTGTTCCCAAGGAGGGTCGACTTGTACACTTTGGCAAACTTTGACTCAATAAAAAATCAAAAAAAAAATTCTTACAAATGTCCAAATGAGACATGACTCAAGTACGTTTTCTTTGACCTAAAATAATTTCTTTTTTACTCTTTTTAACTCTTATAAGCATGAAGAACATCCTTTGACCAAAGATAAATAATATTAAAAAATATGTCAATGATAAAAATTACATTTTATTACATTATGAAGACTAACACTAGTTACATTTTCAACACTCCCTCTTAACTAGGGAGGTATTCACAATGACAAAACAAGATACTCTCAAGTTGAGATATGTTGTTTTTCCATGATACTAGAGTCTAGGTTAGAGCCTTACAATCACTAACACTACTAATTCAAGTATCACAACAAACTACTTTTCACAGTGGAACAATATACAATAGTGAATCTACTAGTGCACAAATATAGACAACTTTTTACAAATTTTCAATAACTCAACTTAGTTATATTGACAATCTTTAACACAACAGTCTAGGGCTCCCATACCAAGGATAATAGCCCTCATACATCCACTGATACAAGAACAAGATACATTGATCATCTAGTTGATGTTGCGCACCATCATAGCTCTCGATTATACACTAAACACAATTGTTGGTCCTTGTCTCCCAATCTGCAGCTCCTGCCTCTATCAATGTACTAATTCCTTTAGGTCACTAAACATGATTCCAATCTGCTCTCTAATTTATTGTTAGTCCATCAACACATAGAGATTCTTGTTGAGTTGTTCACAACTTCGTTTGTGAACAACTCTCAATTGCCCATCACTGCTCCTCAAGTCCTTTGGGACTCCTTCCCTTTAATGTCTGCTTGTGCTGCTCCAATGAAGACAAACTTCGGGCCTAAGGGCTGCCACCTATCGCTTCAAGATGTCCTCTTCAATGAACTTGGGCTGATGTAATCTGCTCCCTTGACATCCTTCCTTTGTCCTTCAAGAATTAGTCATGAGCTTTACCCAAACAACTTGCCTCTCCTAGTAATCTAAGCTTCCTTCCCTGCATTGCAATTAGGGCTCCCTTGAGCACATCCTTGTTGCCCTCCAACAAACTTGAGACGCCCAAACAAGTTTGTCTTGCTTGGACACCTCATCCACTAACAACAAACCAACATAAAGCACATCACAACATACCTTTCTAAGATGGTGTACATTGTTGTTAAATCTGCGGTCTGGTTAGGGCAACCTACGGTCCACATCAACCCTAATTGTAAGCTCCAACAAGCCCCCTACAGTTGCAACCTTCCTCCCTTAGCCTCTTACTCCCATTCATTATTGTTGTAGATGGGTTCCATCCCTTGTCTAGGCCGTACAACCCCCTCTAACTTGAAGTATAGGGCTCAACCTCTATCCAATCAACTATACAGACTGTGGCTCTCTTTTGGAGGTATTTCCACACATAAAAACCACACCACTCTGCCCAAAACCCTTCCTTCTAGCCTCAGCCTGCACTCAGATCAACTCAGCCCTCAAACAGTCACAAGAAATACCCAAAGCAAGTCTTCTCTCTTAAGGTTTGCTCCTAATCTACGACCCAAAACATAAATGTGTCTTATGTTTTGTTGCTTCTTGGATGTGAGAAATGAGCTCCAACGTCACCCATATTTATATACTTCACCTTGGGCCTCAACGCATCCCTTGAGGGCACAAAACTAAGTTGGACAACTTGAATTATGTGTCATTGGCCGAACCACATATATATAAAAAAATTAGTATCTTTGTTTCTAGAACTTTGATATTGGTCTTGAAGTTGCCTCTTTCTTCTTTAAGAGTCCTCTTCCATCTCTAAGAGTCAAACTAATCAAACTCCTCATGGTTTTGGCCCCACACCTTTGGGTACAAAACATCATTCTCGGAAGTGTAGTTGTCACTAGAAGCCTCTAGCTTCTTCTTCTCCTAAAATGCTTTCAAGTCATTCCATGATTCCTTCTTGCCAGTTATAGAGGTACCCTTACTCCCCACTGACCACACGCTTTTCTTGGGCTGCACATTCTCCCTTTGAACTTGCAAACTCCCTCTAGAACTCTTCTCCCTTTGAACCTCTGGAACCTGGAATTTCTCTTCCTTCTTCTTCTCATGATCTATAGGCTTTCCCATTAACCTATGTAGACCATGCTCTCTAACTCCAATCATGACACTTGTAGAGATAAAGCCTCTAGGCCTAAGTCTAGTCTTCCTGTCCTAGAATAGCACCTCAAACCCCTTATGCTCGATTATTGAGACAGATATCACGTTATATCTGAGTCCTATTACAAAGAATACATCTTGAACTTGCATCACTTGACCTGAATCCACCCTGAACAGCATGACACCTAATACCGCCATCTCTTTCTGACTTTTGTCGCCCAACACGATGTGCAACTTAGAGTCCCACTCAGCTAGAGTCTTGATCGCATCTTGCGAACCTATCATATGCTTCGACGCACCACTATCCATGTACCATGCAACCTCATCAATGGTACCCTATGAGAAATGAGAGATAAATGCAAAGCCCTCACTCTCCAATCTCCTAGAGAGGTCATCAATCTCAGTGGAAGAGGCAACACCTGCACCCTATTTCCCCTTCTTCTTCTCATCATCTCCCTACTTCTTCCTTAGACACGTCATCGAATAATGACCAAACTCTCCACAGTTGAAACACTTGATCTTACTCAAGTCCTTATTTTGCTTGCCCTTCGTTCTTGCTGCAAGAGCCATGTCATCATTAGAAGCCTTCTTGTTCGAATGAAGATCCTCATCTCGCAATTCTTCCTGAATGAAGTCATCCCACAACTTATTCCAGTATGGTAGCTTGTCC
Source organism: Pinus taeda (assembly GCA_000404065.3). NCBI lineage: Eukaryota > Viridiplantae > Streptophyta > Pinopsida > Pinales > Pinaceae > Pinus > Pinus taeda. Next base: position 107,027 of record APFE031751695.1, read on the forward strand.
CTGGCAGCAATTCCCTTGATGAATGGCTTCCACTCTGGAGTAAACCCCTTCAAGGCAATCCTCACCCCCACAGAATCTAAAACAGTCTCACTGATGGTGGCAAGCTCATCTCGAACCTGAGATAACCTCATCAGATACGAAGTCACCCCTTCACTCTGAATCATCTTGGTGGCCTTCAACTTGTCTTGTAATACCAATACCAAGTTCTCGTTCTTATTCTGGAACAAATTCTGAAGAGCCTCCAACATCTCATGGGTAGTGTTCTTCTCGGACATATGAGGTATTAAGGAATCCTTGACACGGTCTAGGATGATCAACTTCACCTACTTATCCAATTCTTCGTACACTTCCAGCTCCTTAGGGTTTGTTGGCTTCTTGATTTCTTTTTGGCAAAGTTCTAGATCTTGTTCACCATTAAAACCAACTTGATACTTTCCTTCCATGGACTATACTTGGACAATCCTTCCAACTTGTCCTCATACTGGAGACCAACCTGCAAATTCGACATTGTTGCGAGCCCTTCAACAACAATGTGAGCAACTCCCTCTTAAGTTATACTTTTTTGTCCACACTTTGATTCATTGGCCCTTCAAAGTAGCTTTGATATGATGTTGTTTTTCCACGATACTAAAGTCGAGGTTAGAATCTTACAGTCACAGATGCTACCAATCTAAGTATCACAACAAACTACTTTGCACAGTGGAACAATATACAACAATAAATATACTAGTGCACAAATATAGACAACTTCTTACAAATTTTCAATAACTCAACTTAGTTATATTAACAATCTTTAATGCAATGCTCTAGGGCTCCCATACCAGGGATAATGGCCCTTATACATCCACTGATACAGGAATACAAGAAAAAGATACATTGATCATCTAACCGACGTTGCACACCATCACAGCTCCTCGATCATACAATTGTTGGTTCTTGTGCTCCCAATCTACAATTCCTGCCTTTATCAATGTACTAGCTCCATTAGGTCACTGAACACGACTCCAATCTCCTCTCTGTTTGATCGTCAATCCATCAATGCATCAACACATAGAGATTCATGTTGATTTGTTCACAACCTCATTTGTGAACAACTCTCAACTGCCCGCCACTGCTCCTCAACTCCTTTGGGACTTCTTTCCTTAATGTCTTCCTGTGATGCTCCAATGAAGACGAACTTCAGGTCAAAGGGTTGCCACCTATCATTACAAGATGTCCTTCTCTTCAATAGACTTGGGCTGATGTAATCTGCTCCCTTGACCTCCTTCATTTGTCCTTCAAGAATCAGTCCTAAGCTTTACCCAAACAACCTACATCTACTAGTAGTCCAAGTGCCCTTCCTTGCACTGCACTTAGGGCTCCTTTGAGCACCTCCTTACTACACTCCAATAGCATTGAGACACCCAACCAAGTCTATCCTACCTAGATACCTCATCCACTAGCATCAAACCAACATAAAACACATCACAACATACCTTTATATGCTAGTGTACATTGTTTTTAAGTTTGTGATCTGGTTAGGGCAAACTACAGTCCACATCAACCCTAATTGTAATCTCCAGCAAGCATCCTACAGTTCTTGCCTTCCTCCCTTAGCCTCCTACTCCCATGTGCTTTTGTTGTTGTTGTTGTAGATGGGTTCCATCCCTCATCTAGCCCTTATGGCCCCCTCCAACCTAAAGTATAGGGCTCGTCCCCTTCTCCAATCAACTGTACAAATTGCATCTCCCTTCTGGAGATCTGTCCACAAATAAAAACCACACCAGACTGCCCAAAACCCTTCTATCCTCGACCTGCACTAAGATCAACTCGGCCCTCAAATAGTCTCACTAAATACTCAAAACAAGTCTTCTCTCTTGAGGTTTGCTCTTGATCTACGGCCCAAAACATAGATGTATCTTTTGTTTTGTTGCTTCTTGGATGTGAGAAATGAGCTCTAACATCACCCATATTTATATACTTCACCTTGGGCCTCAACGCATCCCTTGAGGGCACAAAACTAAGCTAGCTGACTCGACTTATGTGTGATTATCCCAATGGAAATAAATAAAAATTAATATCTTTGTTTCTAGAGCTCCGATCTTGGTGCTTGAAATTGCCTCTTTCTTCTCTAAGAGTCCTCTTGCATCTCCAAGAGTCAAACCAATCAAACTCCTCATGGTTTTGGCCCCACATCTTTGGTTACAAAACCCCAAGCTAGGGTTCTAAGCCCACAAAACACATTTGTGGTGCTCCTTCCTCCAAACCCCGAACCCTAGGGCTTGGAGTACATACCAAGCTACAAATCTCAACAAAATATTCATATAAGAAAGGGTTTGGATTGATAAGCATCAATGATGATTTACATCATCATAGCCAGCATTGTCAAAATACCAAGGCCTTGACTAACAAGTTATATCTCTCCACCAAATCAAAGCAAAATGCTAGGAGGCATAAATTTTGACACCACCACCTCTCAAGTACATACCCCACCCAGGTGTTCCTAAGGTATCACCTCACAAGACCATTTCCTAATCCAAGGAAAACTACGTTCTCTGGACCATTCTTTAACAAGTCCATGTATCCAGCTTATGATGTTAATCATAGTCAATCACAATACCTGACTCAAGAATGTACATCCCTAATGCTTATCCAATCCACCATTCTTCATACCAGATCCTTTACTAGGCTTATGGTTGTTAGTCCTAGCCATAGTACATGACACACGAAGAACTAGTGTCCGCCCTCACTCCCTCTCAACTAGGGATGAGATTCTCACTCCCCCCACAAATAGGGAGAAATAACCACAAGCCTAAGTTTGTTTCAAAAACATTCATCAATGTATCAGCTACTTGTTCTTACATGGATATATATTGTAGCTTCTCAGGTCCTATCTACATCATACTCTTGAATCATAAAGCACTTTGACCTTCCTGGTTCTATGACAATCTTCATGCAGCGTTGAATCCAACATGTCATCAAGTAGTTCATCAAACACCTTATGGAGCCAAAATTCTCCACCGTTGATTCCACAAGCCTTAACATCTTATTTCTTTGTATTGCAACAAAATTATGCTTCACACTCTTCCAAGAAATCATATTATCTCCTAATCATCAGTAGTATCTCCATCATCATCAGTACTATCAACCCAATCAATGTGTTCTTGAATCCAACCAATCATAGCTCCCTCTTTACAGTTGAGGTAGATGAACTTCTTCTTTTATTAAAGCCTTGTTTACCATGTTGACATCTAATTGACTTCTTTGATGCATACTTCAAACTACTTTCTTCTTGTCTTTGTGCTTTGCTACATTCCATCAATTCTTCCATCTGTTAGTCAAGCTTAGATAGATCTTATATTGACCCGCAACCTTTATTAGAAGACTTTGAAAGAACAAAAGGCAAAGTGCATAAACATGATAGCAACAGTAATAATTAAAGAAAGGAGGTGTACAATACTTATCTCTTTGAGGAGAGTCAACTCCCTCTTAATCGTGGACCTTTTCATGAACCTTGTCCTCACATGACATCATTTTTGTCATACTTAGGAGCTAGGTTTTATTTTTATAGCAGAAACTATTAGTTAGGGTTTAATTCCTAGGGTTGTCTAATTCAAACATTTGCTAGAGTTTACAAACCCTGGAATCTCCATCTAGCATTTAAGAATTGCAAATTTTACAAGCATACTAATGCAAACCCTAGAAATGTCATTAGCAAGCTCTCTATATGTGAGATGGAATTCATTTCATTTCTTGATTTCATAAACCTAACGCAAGGACAAACTTCAAATGCAACATATCAATGATCTCAAAATATATCTACACAGACCCTTTTTATAATGCATTACTATCTTTCAGGAGAGCACTAGATCATTATATTAGCATTACTACAATTGACATAGGTCATTAATTGCATATGAACAAAGATTATACGTACATCTATCAATCTTACCTTAAACATCCTTGCAGATATACGATCCTTTAGTTGACCAATATCATCTACCTTGAATAGAGGTAACTTAGATCTTCAGCCTACAAATCTTCAATCTGCTTCAAGAAACTAATGTTGCAATGCTACAAAAACTGAGGTAACAAGACTTGTATGATCTTCAGGGCTTCTAGATGAAGATTGGACTTGCTTTCTGATTATTTCATAGATTGATTAGTACTTCTAGGAGATTAGTTCATATGTCACTGATTTTCATGGTTTCAATGTTACATAGGATGCCTTGATCTGTCATGAAGATATCTTCCATGCTTGGTCTAGTTACCCTTCCACAAATTTGGATCTCACTGGATTGAGACTTGGCATATGTATAGGCTTTGGATCTTTACGATAAATAGTCCTTCCACGGAATTTTCCTTGAGCTGATTGCAAATTTCCTTTGTTTTGGTTTCCAGATATAGCTTAGATCACAGAATATAGTTCACAAAGATCTTACGAAGGGAAGATTCAATCTATGCATACACTTCAGATCCTTTAAATTGTTCCTTTCGGATTTCATAGACAGATCGGTTTCATTGATGGAATTCATCTTTCTTTTATGTATGAGAAGGGAATTATGGTTATTTGCACACACTTGTGCGACAGACTTCCTATACCTTCACAATCCTCCTTACAAAGAGATATGGCGTTGCTTGATAAGTCTGCTCTGATAAGGAGGTATCAGAGCGAGCTTCACACATTGAACCTGGGCACACCACTCTTCCAAGTGGGACTTCAATTGAACCTTTCTTAAACATTACTTAACATATCATGTCTTCATTTTCCTTGATAAGTGTAGAAATATATACCTTTGTACCTTGGTTTGATCATGGGATGGTTCATTATTTTTATTATTGGACATTTCTCTTGAGATGGCTGTCAAACTATTAAACACATTTAGCCATAAAAGAGTTTATGTACCTCTCCATTCACTTCTACTCCTTGTTTTCACAGTAGCTACATAATAAGATAGGCCCAAATTAGATTATCTGTCTGATGAGAAATACAGATGCCTCAGGTGTTGAACTTTAATATGCAAAATAAAGAAAGACAATGCCAAAAGGATGCATAATGCCCCCAATGACAATTAAATCTCCCCCATGAGATCATTTTTCTCTCAAAGCCAACTTGTGGTGGAAAGTGCCAAACTTTTCTTGTCACCAAAGCTATGTACATTATAGTTATTTTGAATCTGCACCATAATAAAGTCATTAGCTAGAAGGTCCACCTCAATCCTTCCATACAACTTTCTGAATCTTAGACGTGTTGTTGTGTGCATCCATACAATAAGGCCTTCTTGCTCACGCAAAGGTATCGATGGATCTAACCTGGCACCACCAATTAATGTTCCATTCTGGAAATTGTAAGGATAAATATGTTTTCTATATTTATGTTCCTGATCACTCTTCCAAGATGTTATTTACATTCAGTTCAGCATGTTCAAAAAAAATTGGTAAGTGTCATTAAACAAGTTCGAAGCTATAAGGCCACATGGTCCAATTCACAGTCATTTGAGAAACCTTCAGGTACACAATCCTTCCTATATATATCCTTAGTCTTCAGCCCCTGCAACAACTCCTTGTCACTTCTACTTTTGACATATGGTCGATGGTTTTGATAGAAGTTATCAAGCTGGTAATATAAATAAATTGGAGCCTTTATATGCTTGGGAAACCTCAGGGTTCTAGCGCAATTCTTGGAAATTGAACGACTTTGAGTGTAAGCTAGCTTGTTACTCCAATATTTCTCTAGGATGCATTTAGTTTCAAACTTTCATATCAATCCAGAATTTCAACCACCAATCAACATAAGTTTTGAGATGACCCATACTAGAGTCAACACTAGTCTACTAGCAAGCTATGTTACCAGAAACGAGAAACGGGAAACGAGACGAGAAACGAGAACGAGACGAAAAACGCAATTTTGAAGTTTCGCATTCAAGAAACGAGGAGAGAGAAAAAACATTAAAATTTCTTTAAAAACTCATTTACTAAAATACCAAGTATTCCAAACTCATCCTTCTTCCTAGCAATTATATTATATTACCAAGAATTCAACAATAAACTATTGGCTTTTAGCATGCAACAAAACAAAACAAAACACCAACAACAAATTAACAATTTAATGAAAGTAACTAAATACCTAGAAATGTCATCTTCCCTTTTAAGTATATGTTGAGTGGGGATTGCTCTCTGTTGGGAACCATAGATTTGTGTATATAGGTGGACAGATGGGGAAAGATCTGTGATCAGCTTGTACAGAGGATTGCTGGTTATAATAAGAAGTAAAAATCCTGGCTATAGAATGACCATCTGATTCATTCCAGAAAATTGTTGGGGGTTAAATTCTTCATCTCCTTCCATTCAGAGACATACCTATTGGACCGTCAACGATTTTATTCAATAATTATCTAACATAATTAATAGCGCCCAACTAAGATTTTGTCATTAGATAAACATTACAGATTTGCAGGTTTCACAGTTTCAATTCATGATCTATACAGAGCGAAACTAAAGATATTAAACTTTTGACATTACAAATAAAAACCAAATCATTACTTCAATCATTGAAAAATTTCATCCTAAATTGTTCCTCTAAGTTGCGCAACTGGAAAATGAAACTAGTTGTCTTTCTGCATGCTGTGCATTTTGCGCACCGGTGATGACTAAACCTGGTGGCATAACTCTGTTGTAAGAAAACTTGATCCATTTCAGAACGACATTGGGAACGGCGTTTTCCGTACCGTCTCGTTTCTGATGCGTTTTTCTGTAGAAACGGTGGTCGTCGTCCCGTTTCTGGTAAAATAG